>CM069156.1:14357491-14623570 GCA_035221665.1 Okamejei kenojei
CTGGGGTGTAAGGTGATGAGTCATTCACTACAGGTTATCCAGCCTCTGACCTGCTCTGGTAGCAACTGGATTTACCAGACTGGTTCAGTTGAGGTTTTGGTTAATGGGGACTCCCAGGATATTTATGCTGAGAAATATGACAATGGTAATGCCCTTGAATGTCAAGGGTGGATGCAGTTTTATCCTGCCCTAATTTTGCTGACAGATTCCATGAAATCCAATCTTTTACCAAAATACATGAACATCACAAATGTATAAATTCTGGAAATCTGAAACACATATATAATTGCTGGAACTAGTCAGCAGGTCAGGTCTGCATCTGTGGAAAGAGAAACAAAGCTAACATTTCAAGTTAAAGACATTTCCAACATTTTCTTGTTATGTATTTATTTCCACAAGCCTCCTTCATCACCTGAACTTATTTATCTGCAGCACTCAGTACTCTACAAGCAGGATTATATTGTCCAAATGTGTTTGTCCCACTATAGACCACACTTCTCGCTTCCTCTCAAAAATAGATTCAATTCAACTGTAAATAGTTGTCATCCAAGTGCTGAATAGAAAACACACCACATCAAATTCTTGACTTTACTTACAAAGAATGATCACTATACACCTAATTATTGAGTTTGATCTGAACTATTAAAACATTTTCTTATGGTCCTATGCTGAACTGATTAAGCATTGGAAACTAGGACACCATGACTCAACGAGTGCGCAGAGGTGCAGCGCTAGAGTTATTGCATTACGGTGCCAGAGGACCGTGTTTGATCTTAACTATGGGCACTGTCTGTACGGAGTTTGTAGGTTCTCCCTGTGACCGTGTTGGTTTTGTCCGGGTGCTCTGGTCTCCTCTCACATTCCAAAGATGTGCAAGTTTGTAGGTCAATTGTAAAATTGCCCCTGGAGTGTAGGATAGAACTAGTGTGTGGGTGATCGTTGGTCAGCGTGGACTGGTTGGGCCGAAGGACTGTTTCCACGCGGTATCTCCAAACCTAAAGTGACTGCATCATCTGATACCATCTTAGCAGCTGAATGCAAAGGCTTGATGATGTTTCATGATCGCAAAATGTTCTCTCAGAAGAATATGAACGCAGAATATGATTCAACACAGACATCTTTGAATCATTCACGTGTTCCTTACTCATGTTTCATTCCTGTACAACAATTTCAATGAATTAAATTATGAATTAGTTTTTTAAAGAAACTTTCAAGATTATGCTATTATTATATAAAAGAGGGATGCTTTATTAAAAAATTATAAAAGTCAAGAGTGTATAAAATTAAAATTAAAAGTCCAGAGTGTTTAATTGTCACATGTACTGAAAACAGAACTTACTTGCAGCAGCATAGCAGATCTGTAAACACAGTACTCATAGATAACACAGTCTTCTCCGTGGATTGTCACCTTGTCATGTTGGAGAAGCTTCTGTGGACCTGAGATCCTGAGAGCGATGCCGTCTGGAGCTATGCTCCTGGTGGGGCCACCCATGGCGGTAAGGTCGAGGGGGAGGTCTCTGACAAAGAGCAATCCAACCAAGACCTCAACGGTGGAACAGGTGGAGGCGGATGAAGGCTGCAGCAGAAAAGGGTCACCAGTCGTCTTGGACTCCATGCCACTGGATCCTGACCCAGATCTGTCAAGGACTGTGGGGTGGCTGTCTGTGCATCAGTCTCCCCACGTTAAACAAAGTAACGCACAGGTGTCCTCCATATAGCACCCTGGAGGGGTGAAGGAAAACACCAAATACAAACCTCCACTGCCTTGTGGCTATTACCATATTCAGGAAAGGTGAAGACGGGATCTGGCAGAATACGCGGTGGAGACCACCATTTGGCAGCCCAACGGGTAGGAAGAGGGAACCAGCAAAGCGTCGTGGTGCGCAATTAGGGCACAATGTTCACGTAGAATATTGGTGGCCATCCACTGCATCTTGACCTATCGCCAACCTTCTTGACTATGTCTTGCCACTGGATCCAGATAGGCCGGAACGAGAGAGTGAGGCTGACAAATTGTGCAACTCTCCCTCACTTTAATCCAGGTTAACGTGCAAGTCATGACTTCAGGACCCGTACCGCCCAACTGGGCGAAGCAAGATCACCACAGGAGCGCGTGCAGCTGAAAAGAAGCGCACTGCAGAAGCTCAGAGGAAATGGACCACACGCAAGGCTCGAGCCACTTCAGCTTCTACTGCAGCACCCACCCAACTGTGCCCCATAAGTGAGCGAGCCTTCTGGGCCTGGATCGGTCTCACCAGTCACCTCCGGACCCACAAACAAAAACATTGAGGTCAAGGTCTTCTTCGACTACGAAGGACGAACAACAGATAACACAGTAAACAAAAAAAAGTTCAATAAATGCAAAAATAACAATATTAGTGCAAAGCAAAGCCTGAAGTCCCTAGTGCAAGACAGTTCATAGATCGTTGTTTAGTTTGTTGGTCTTTGTAGTGTTCAAGAGTCTGATGGTTGTTAGGAAGAAGCTGTTTCTGAAACAGTTTTCAGACACCTATATTTCCTTTTGATGGCAGAGTGAAATGATTCTGGCTTGCTTTTTGAGGCAGCACCTCCTATAGATCTTTCGATAGATGTCTCTACTGTACACCTGTAGACGTTCACAAGAGTATTTGTCTCAATGTCCTTAATGTTCTCAGGAAATAAAGGTGTTGATGGGCTTCCTTTATGATTGTAACAATGTGCTGGGTCTAAGATCTTCAAAGATATGCACGTCCAGGCAGGGCCGTCTTAACAGCATTGTAGGCCCCTGGGCAAAGCAGTGCACTGGGGCCCCTACATTTCCAGTTTCTTTATGCCGAATCAAATATGTCGTCATGCACTTGCGAGGTTCTTCTCCGTTTTCATGTTCTACAATAACATTCTACAATACATAGATTGGCATGCAGCTCATATGCTCATGGGGCCCCAGGCAACTACCCAGCGAGCCCGTGCGTTAAGACAGCCCTGCGTCCAGGAACATGAAATTATGTATAATGGTTTTTAAAGGAACATAATCTTAGCCTCTATTCTAAATAGGCGCAAGGCAAATTGTCTTTGCTTGTCAAAATTTACAGCTGCTGTCATGATGTATCACTGATCCTTTTGCAGAAGTGCATGGTTATTTATCAGCCTCTGTTTTCAATTCAATTCAATTCAATTCAATTCAAATTTAATGTCATTGCACAGATACAAGTATGGGTACAACGAAATGCAGTGATAGCAATGTTTAGATAAATACAGATAAATAAATACAGATGTGGGAATCTATCGGCGGGACTCCGAGTTCAGCAGTGCGATGGTGTTATTGTAGAAGCTACTCCTCATCCTGCTGGTGCGGGACCTGAGGCTCCTGTACCGCCTCCCCGATGGTAGGAGGGCAAACAGTCCATGGTTAGGGTGGGAGGGGTCCTTGATGATCTTCCCAGCCCGTCTCAGACACCGTTTTCGGTGGAGGGCATCCAAAGCAGGGAGCGGGGCACCGATGATGTGCTGGGCGGTTTTCACCACCCGTTGTAGTGCCTTCCTGTCTGCTACGGTGCAACTGCTGTACCATACCGTAAAGCAGGTGGTCAGGATGCTTTCGATGGTACAGCGGTAGAAGTTGGTCAGGATCTGGGGGGACAGGTGGGCTTTTTTGAGCCTCCTCAGGAAATAAAGGCGCTGCTGCGCCTTTTTGACCAGCTTGGAGGTGTTGAGGGACCAGGACAGATCCTCCGAGATGTGTACCCCGAGGAATTTGTAGTTGGAGACCCGCTCCACCTCAGTCCCGTTTATATGGATGGGGGTGTGTCTGCCCCCTCTGTTCTTCCTGAAGTCGACAATGATCTCCTTCGTCTTTTGGGAGTTAAGGACGAGGTTGTTATTGGCACACCAGGTTGTCAGGTGCTGGACCTCCTCCCTGTAGGCTGACTCGTCGTTATCGCTGATCAGTCCTACCACCGTGGTGTCGTCGGCAAATTTTATGATGGCGTTGGAGCTAAACTTAGGGATGCAGTCATGGGTGAAGAGAGAGTAGAGGAGAGGACTGAGCACACAGCCTTGTGGCACGCCAGTGTTCAGTGTTATAGTGGAGGAGGTGAGGTTGTTGATCCTAACAGACTGGGGTCTGTTAGTGAGGAAATCCAGTGTCCAATTGCAGAGGGAAGTGGAGATGCCAAGACCGCTGAGTTTGGTGATCAAGCTAGCGGGTATGACAGTGTTAAAGGCGGAACTGAAGTCGATGAACAGCAGCCTGATGTAGGTGTTATTGCTGTCCAGGTGGGTCAGGGCAGAGTGTAAGGGCCGCAGATATGGCGTCTTCTGTTGACCTATTGGTCCGGTAGGCAAACTGATGGGGGTCCAGTGTGGGGGGGAGGCTGGCTTTGAGGTGAGCCAAGATCAGCCGCTCGAAGCACTTGGCGATGACAGGGGTGAGTGCCACTGGCCGGAAATCGTTGAAACTCCCTGTCGCTGATTGTTTGGGCACTGGCACAATGGTAGATGTCTTGAGGCAAGTGGGGACGACACCCTGGGCCAGTGACAGATTGAAGATGTCAGTGAGGACCAGGGATAGTTGTCCAGCACATACCCTGAGCACCCGCCCGGGGATGCCATCGGGGCCGGCAGCTTTGTGCTCATTCACCTTGCTCAGTGCATCTTGTACAGCAGAGGTGGAGAGACTGAGGGGTTGTTCATGCGATGGCAGGAGTTTTGTTGTCCCGGTCGAAGCGGGCGTAGAAATAGTTTAGCTCGTCAGGAAGGGAGGCATTTGTCTGGGGGGGGAGTGTTAACTTTATGGTAATCGGCAATGGATTTGATTCCTTGCCACATGCGCCTGGGGTCAGAGTTATTTCGGAAATGCTCCTCAATCCGCCGTTTGTGATTAAGTTTAGCATTCCTAATTCCCTTTTTCAGATTGGCCCTGGATGAGCTGTAACCCTCAGCATCGCCAGATTTAAAAGCGGCGTCGCGAGCCTTCAGCAGGAGTCTGTCCTCCCTGTTCATCCACGGCTTCTGGTTAGGGAAGGTCCTTATTACTTTGTGTGTAGTGACGTTGTCCGTGCAGAATTTTATGTAGTCCAGAACGGTTGAGCTGTATGAGTTGATGTCCACTTGGGAGTTGAAGGTGGCCTGGGTGGCAAACAGACTCCAGTCTGTTTGCTGAAACTGTTCCTGTAAGACAGAGACAGCCCCCTCAGGCCAGACCTTCACTGACCTCACGGAAGGTTTCACACGTCTGATCAGAGGTGTGTATTTGGGGAGCAGGAACAGAGAGAGGTGGTCAGACTGTCCCAGGTGGGGGAGGGGGAGGGCTTTGTATGCTTCAGCAATGTTGGTGAATACTAGGTCCAGAGTCTTGTTACCTCTGGTTGGGCAGGAGACATGTTGGTGGAATCTGGGGAGTACAGTTTTGAGGTTAGAGTGGTTGAAATCACCTGCAGCAATAAAGGCCCCCTCTGGGTGTGCAGTTAGTTGTCTGCTGATAGCAGCTTGCAGCTCCTCCATTGCTAGCCTGGCATTAGCGTCTGGGGGTACATAGACTGCAGTGATAACAGTCGATGTAAATTCCCTGGGCAGATAGAAGGGCCTGCACTTTATCATCAGGTATTCCAGGTCAGCAGAGCAGTGACTACCAATCCTGACAGCGTCTGTACACCATGAGTTATTCACATAAATGCACAGTCCGCCGCCCTTGGTCTTACCGGAGTCCTCCGCTGTTCTATCGGCCCTGAAGACAGTGCGCCCCTCCAGCTCGATGGCGTTGTCCGGGATGTTGTCGGTGAGCCATGTTTCGGTGAAGACCATGGCGTTGCAGTCGGCGATCCGTTTGTGTGTGGTGATCCGCAGCCGCAGTTCATCGATTTTACTCACCAGGGACCGGACATTTGCTTGCATGAAACCAGATGATTGAGCAGAATGGGCTTCCTTTCTCAACAACAGAAGAAGTAAATAGAGTGTAACTATCAACATGATTTGTCTGTTTGGAGCATGTGTATGACACCATTGTCAGTATTGTTGAATGATTCATAAGCTGGTAAAAATGTGCCCCCATGTAACATAAATTGTTCTGCATCATCTAGGTGAGCCACCATCTGGAAATGACATCAGTTGTTGGGAAGCTACTAACGTCTGCCATGACTGGGCACTTGAACAAATATGTGCTGATCGGGAGAAGTCAGCATGATTTTGTTAAAGATAAAGTATGTATGGATAATATAGTTGAACCTTAGGAGGAAATCATTAATAAGGCAGAAAAGGAAGTTTCAATTGTTTCAAGTGCCTATTTACATGGATCTCTAAATGCAATCAACATGGTTTATACTCTCTGGAATTTAGGAGATTGAGAGGGGATCTTATAGAAACTTACAAAATTCTTAAGGGGTTGGACAGGCTAGATGCAGGAAGATTGTTCCCGATGTTGGGGAAGTCCAGGACAAGGGGTCACAGCTTAAGGATAAGGGGGAAATCCTTTAAGACCGAGATGAGAAAGACTTTTTTCACACAGAGAGTGGTGAGTCTCTGGAACTCTCTGCCACAGAGGGTAGTTGAGGCCAGTTCATTGGCTATATTTAAGAGTGAGTTGGATGTGGCCCTTGTGGCTAAGGGGATCAGAGGGTATGGAGAGAAGGCAGGTACGGGATACTGAGTTGGATGATCAGCCATGATCATATTGAATGGCGGTGCAGGCTCGAAGGGCTGAATGGCCTACTCCTGCACCTAATTTCTATGTTTCTATGTTTCTATGGTGTACATAAATACTGGGCATGTCCTGCAGACCAATACATCAAACCTTTTCACCTTTGTTTGTTTAGATTCTCAGTCTCAGTAACTTGCTTAATTTTCTTTCTCTCTAGTTTATGCCATAATCCTATTAACCAGGTTATCTCTGTAACCTATCCCCACAGTGATGCTGGCCTCACCTTATCATAGTCATTCCCTTTTAATCATCCATCCTGATCGACATCTCTGCAATTTAAAGCCGACTGTTGTGTTCTCCTTTTGAGATGAATAGTCTGTTTCTGACCTGAAATATTAACATGCTTCTCTTTTACATATTCTGCTTGAATGTTATTTTAATTTTCTGTTTATGCTGCAGTTATTGAGAAGAGCATTCAGTAGTGTAGATTGGAGCATTAATCAGGCAAGCATGCCTAATGAGAGGAAGTTATACATCGTTTATGTAAAGTATACAATATTAGGGATTCTTCTGTTTAAGATGTTTAACATGCCAAATAATGCAACAGTTAATACCTCTGGTGGTAAATCAAAAACATGTTCTTAAAAATTCCTGGTGGGCAAATTAGGAGGTAAATCTAGAAATTCTTTATGGATGTAAAGGAGAATGTTTTCAATATCTGTCCACCCTAAAGTTGTGGGTACCAAATCAATTGGAATTTTCAAGGCTGAGAATATTTGTTAAATAAGAATAACAAATTGATATCAACCATGATCATATTGAATGGCGGTGCAGGCTCGAAGGGCTGAATAGCCTACTCCTGCACGTATTTTCTATGTTTCTATGATATGAAGCTATGGTCAGCAAATAGATTTGATATCCAGTTGAATGGAAGAAAGGGATCAAGGAACTGACGAGACTCATTCTGCCCCTACATTTCTGCATTTCTATATCCTTGTAAATTGCATGCTTATGAGCAAAAAGCACAGTTCTGTCATGTTGTAGTTTCAAGTTGCATCATCGATATGACACCTCAAGTTCATCAGTGCAAATGTTCTCTGAGGTAACAGTCCTTTAGGTTTGTCCTAAAGGCTATGAAACCAAGTCCGTTGTGAAATAATAGTATATTATGTATTTATCTGCTTTCAAGAGAGAGCTAGATAGGGCTCTTAAAAATAGCGGTCATGGGATATGGGGAGAAGGCAGGAACAGGGTACTGATTGGGGATGATCAGCCATGGTCACATTGAATGGCGGTGCTGGCTCGAAGGGCCAAATGGCCTACTCCTGCACCTATTGTCTATTGTCTATTAGTCAGTTAGTCAGTTGTTATCATTGTAGTGGTCATCATTCCCCTCAGTTTTATTAGCTTAGAACAACAAAATGTTCAGTTGCCAAAAGAAAGGTCATGCTTTTACAGTCTGAGGATCCAAGGCTAAAACAATTAACACAACCAACTACATGGAAACAACAACAGAAATGTATTATGTTTGACTTTAATCAAAGGCAGATTTCAGGAAGTTGAAATGATAAGTCTGCAAAAAACCCCAAACTTTCTTTGAATCTTCTGAATCTTCTGAATTTGCAGTCAGCAGGGCAGTACTCTGCATATCGCCAACTTGGGTGTGTTGTGCATACTAACGTGCTGTTAGTGCCCCCTTAAAACTGTCTAGTGAAGGTGATTTGACAATATTGTTGTCTAATTTATTCCATTCCCTTAAGGTTCTTACAAAGAATGAGTTCTTATAAATATTAGTCCTGGCGAATGGGATTTCTATTTGCATATCATTTCTCTTTCTTGTTCTCCTTTCTGTTAAGTATGTTATGTATCTATCTGCAGTTATGCCCACGATCCACTTTTGAATCTTGTATAACATGGCGAGTCTGTTCCTTGCCCTTCTTGTTTCCAGCGTTTCCCACTCCAGGTCGGACAGCATCTGGGTAACACTGCTACCTCTATTGTAGTTCCCGATGCAAAGGCGCGCTGTTTTCCTCTTTTCCCCCTTTCTAGTTTGTTGATATGACCAGTTTTGTATGGGTCTCAGGCGCATGAAGCGTATTCCAGTAAGGGTCTAACCAATGTTGTATATGCTGTGGTTTTCACTTCTTTGGGCAGAACCATACGTTTCGTCTAAGGAATCCTAGTATCCGGTTGTCTTTAGTGACTGTGTTGTCCACGTGTTCCCGCCACAAAAGCTTGTATCACGATGAACTCCATGGTATGGTTGTAAACTTGTACGATGAAGTAATTGTCCACAGAAGACGTAGTCTCGAATAGGTGGTTTCTTCTTGTTTGAAATTACCATAATTGAGCATTTGGTTGGGTTGAAGCTCATCTTCCATGTGTTTTGCCATAATTCCAAGGACCTAAGGTCTTCTTGTAAGGAGTTTATTTCCTCGACATCAGTGACAGGTGTATATACAAGACAATAATCTGCAAAGAGTTTTGTTTTACACTTTATGTGTTCAGGTAGATCATCGATGTACGTCAAATCTTGAACAAAATCTTGGACAAAATCCATCCAAAACTTGATTCAATTCCAATACTTGTGAGCAGATTGGGAAGACTCTGAAAAATGGTCCATGACACTAATCCATAACTTCTGTTCATTAAATGTGTATATCTATAACGATTTTTAAAAATGCGTGTGCATGCTGTTCTCTACATATCTATGTGTATGTGTCCATATTGTGATCATGTTGGGCAGGTGTACTTGCTTTCAGCAATGCAACAAATCGTGGACAGCTGGAACAGTTGCCAACTTAACATCTCATTATGTCGATAGTTTAAATATGGTGCCTGGCAAATAATCTGCCACTCCTTTGAAGAAATTCATGCTGTGTCTAATGCATTTGACAATACAGAAACATTTTAGTTTCATGGCTCTATCCATGAAGGCCCATCAATGACATTCTGGAGATCTCATTAATGATTGTTAGGAATCAGGGAATTTGGTCAAGGGTGATTAGTGTGGCAGAAAAAAGCAGTGTTTATTCAGTTGAGTGGAGGTATTTTATTTATAGAGAATAAGTGGAATCTGAGAACATCGACAGTGGATAAGAGGAGGGGCAGCAGGGGTGGGAATACTAGCCAGGAATCTCTTACTCCCTGATAATTGGTCAGACCCTTATTAAATATTATCAACACAGGATGCAAGCCTCCATGTCACACCTTTCAATGTTCAACTTCTAAGTACAGCTAGCAATGTCAAAACAACTTTGTCTTACCCAGATGACCTCTGTTCTTATGGGCATCATGCATCAGAGGTACACATCTGAATTAAAGATATGCTGCCAGTACTCTGAGTTTTGATAACAATCTATTATCTAATATTCAAAAACATTGCACCCTGTAATATAGTTTATCATGTCATTCTTTGAACCTAATAATTGAAAACTTTTTTTGCACATGAGATAGCACCATTCAATATAACCTAGAGGATAGGGATCTGGAGCAAAGAAATAAGCTGCTGGAAGTATTCAGCAGATCAGGCAGCATGTGTAGAGGGGCATAAAGAGTTGACATTTTGTCTCAAGCCTACCTGCATCTCCACCTATTTTTGGCTCTGTGGCTCTTTAATGAACGAATATATGCACTAATTGTCAACTAAGCTTCTGGCTGCTTAGTCCAATTTACAGTTTTCACCTATCTCTTAATGTGTTTTGATTAAAGTAATCTTACTGTTCCAGTGCAAACTTTATGTAAAGATATAGTTTGCCTTAAATGGCACAAGAGTTGTTTGTGTGCTATTGCTTCTGTCCCAATTTCCATCAGGAACATTGCTCCTTTACTCTCCCATATTGCATTTGTTTAGTTAAGATCTTACCTATCAAGCATGTTGCTTGGGCTTTATTCATGACAGAATATTACTGCAAAAGATTTAGCAACAAACTGGTACAGATGTCCTGCCCCTGCCTCATCCCACCACACTTCCCCCACTCCTAATGTTTCACCCACTTGTCATGCCTCTATGAACTAGCTTTTCAGACACTTTATATTTGTTAGTCAATATCTTTCCACACATTACTTCAAGCCTTTTTTGAAGAGGAGCTCTTGTCCAATTCTCTGATTTGATTAATACCAGATCCCAAAGGCATGACCCTTTATTTTATTGATGTTCTTCAGACATTTCACAGTTTCTGCTTGCCCTGTGTTGAGCATCAATTACTTCCTACCAAATCAATATCAAAAACGGTGTCAATGCTAGAAATTTGAAATAAAAGCAAAATATGCAGGACACACCCAGCAGTTCGGGTAGTATCATTTGCCGGTAATCATTCCTATGTTGAACCCAAAGTGTTGGAGTAACTCACCGGGTCAGGCAACATCTCTGGAGGATATGGATATGTGTCATTTCGGGTCGGAACCCATCTTCAAACCCCGGAAACGTTCTTGTTCATTTCAGCTTTTTTCACATAGGCATGTAGTACGAGAAAGAGAAAACCTTTTTTTTTAACTCAAAGCATATATTTGCAGAACTGTTTCATTAAAATGGAAATCATTTTGTAGGCAAAGATTCAAGGTCACTCAGAACTGGGCAGAGTGGGAAATAGCTTCCAGATTCAATTTCTGATGTGATAATGTTTGCAAGTTTGAAAGTTGCCAAAAGCTTCATTACTCAAAGTTTGGAAATCTTTAATAACAGGCCAGTAGAAAATGCAGCAACACAGTAGAACTATGCAACATTATAGAAACATAGAAACATAGAAAATAAGTGCAGGAGTAGGCCATTCGGCCATCGAGCCTGCACCGCCATTCAATATGATCATGGCTGATCATCCAACTCAGTATCCTGTACCTGCCTTCTCTCCATACCCCCTGATCCCTTTAGCCACAAGGGCCACATCTAACTTCCTCTTAAATATAGCCAATGAACTGGCCTCAACTACTTTCTGTGGCAGAATTCCACAGATTCACCACTCTCTGTGTGAAAATAAATGTTCTCATCTCGGTCCTAAAAGACTTCCCCCTTATCCTTAAACTGTGACCCCTTGTTCTGGACTTCCCCAACATCGGGACCAATTTTCTTGCATCCAGCCTGTCCAACCCCTTAAGAATTTTGTACGTTTCTATAAGATCCCCCCTCAATCTTCTAAATTCTAGCGAGTACAAGCCGAGTCTATCCAGTCTTTCTTCATATGAAAGTTCTGCCATCCCAGGAATCAGTCTGGTGAACCTTCTCTGTACTATTATAGCCTTCATACATGCACTGAACAAACAATCTGCCTCATCTTTATAACCTGGTATGAGAATAGGCAGTGCATACAGCACGTTAAGAGATATGGGTTGGGATTTTTTTTTTCCCTCCGAAATTAGAGCCTACAAACAGCTTTGCAAGTTTTACGAGCACAGTTTTATAAAGCTGTAAGAGGATTGCAATGTTTCTGCATGATTTTTGTGCAACAGCACAGGTATGTTTATTTCTAGAAATACTGCCTTTTATGGTAAGTAGAGTATTTTTAAAGAGATCTAAAGTAATGTTGCGCAGCTGCCGGCACTAGAGCACGCAGCTGTGACCTTGGGCTCCTGCCACGAAAGGGCTCTGTGCAATACAGGCACGCCACTGCTGCAACTTTCTGCAGTAAAAATGGTTGATAGTGAGGGTGGGCATCTTCACAAGTAAGGACCTAGGAATACATGTGGAGATAATAACTTACACTCAAGCACAGTTACATATCAGCAAGCACAGAATACATCCAGGGCAATACTGGGACTCGACTGGCGGGAAGAGATAAAGTTGACAGCTAGGATTGACTTACTATCTAACATGGAGCAGTATCCTAAAAATCCTTAGTTTTCACCAGGTTTGTGAAGGTTAGTCCTCCACACTCAGCATTTACTATTAACCTGTATTGATTTAGCACTTGCAGAATGAACACTCAACCACCACCTTTCCTTTCCCCACATTCTCTATCATACCACCTACATTTCACATATTAGAGAAAGGGATTTTAATGTGTGGAAGTATCAACAAATCCACATGGATTGGGAAAACAAGTTGGGGTAATGAATGGTAAGAGTTCAATGTGACACTGTGAGCTTGCAATGCATGTTTGTAAGTTAATATAAGACCAGAAGTGTTGGGGATGCAGACGGCAAACATCATACATTAAAGAAGGTGGTGAGGCAGTTTTCTTCAGATATGACACAATGGTGCTGCAGATAATGCAGTAGTCCCAACTTCAGTGGTCTTCAGTGCTTTCTGTGTGAGTATGCACATTCTACCTCTGACCACATGGGGTTAGATCTCTGCTGCTCTAGGTTCCTCATCCCAAAGACACTTTGCTTGTGAGGTTTATTGCTACTATAAATAGTACCAAGTGTAGTAGATAGTGTTAATGGGCATTTGTAAAAGTGTAAGCTATAGTGAAGTGCTTAACAGAATGGAATCAATGGGAGTAATGGCATAGACTCAATTGGCTGATACACCTTAAGACCTCTAGCACCTCCTCTTTTGTAATACGGTCTTTTGTAATGTGACTCGGTGACCATAAAATAAAGAGAAAAAAAACAAATCACCCATCTGAACTTGCATTTTAATCAAATTCAGTAACCTCATTGAATTGAAAGGGCAACATTCCTGAGATAAAACTGACGACCCAGATGCAATGTGGCCTCGTAACTCAGAATATTTCTGTACATAATCAATGTACTCTCAAAAATACTAATTGTGGAGGGAGTTAAATGCAATTGCTCTAAACAGCCATCATTATCATAGTCCAAATTAAGAGGTGGGAAATGGAGACTCTTCCCACAAAATCTGGAGTCAGACAAGGCTGTCACTTTCTGTCTTGTGTATGTGCACCACCATCAAGCCTTTATGCTGAATCCACCAGGAAAGACATGAGTATTTGAAGGGCGATGATGTCAGGCATTAGGAGTACTTATGCCTCTGTCCCACTTAGGAGACCTGAAAGGAAACTTCTGGAGACTTTGTGCCCCACCCAAGGTTTCTGTGCAGTTCCCGGACGTTCCCGGAGGTTTTTGTCAGTTTCGACCATTAGGGAGACTGACATAAACCTCCGGGAACCTTCGGGAACCGCACGGAAACCTTGGGTAGGGCGCAAAGTCGCCAGAGGTTTCCGTTCAGGTTTCCTAAGTGGGACAGGGGCATTAGGTCAACAACTCCCATTATGTGGACAGCTTCACCATCTTCTACTCAGACCCACTGCCTTTCACAGATTAATCAGCATCTGCAAGCAGGTTGAACTGAGCTCAAGAATCAGTCAATCACATCAAGAATATGGCCATCCTCTTTGGCAATTGGCCTGAACAATCCTCTGTTCCCCAGGCAGACTATCAGAATTATTGAGAAGAATGCCTCATCACCAGAAACAAGCACCAAAAGCACACTTGCCTGGCAATGTAAAGAGGCCCTCTCCCTCAGAACCTTCAGACACAGTAATGACCAAAATCCCACCACACATTGCCCTTGGCTGTCACATGAATGAGATGATTGTCCCCCTCTTTGAAGTCTTTGTATTTGTCAAGAAGGTCTGCAAGTGGATGTAATGGTCCTTGAGGAGATTGTCCTGAGGAGTTCTTTAACAAAGGCTACTCCCAGAAACACATGCTGAGAAAAATTGCTGCTGCTGGGTGATCAGCAATTCTGTGGTAGACACACTTTGGTCTGTATAAAACCCATTGGTCTCCTAATGTAAGGAATTGACTCCAACGGCACATTCCAAGATGCAGGAGAACATGCCGAGGGGTGCACTGAAGCCACTTCAAAGGTACAGTCGAGATTGACCACTGTTTAGATTCTGCTGTCACTGAACATTGAGGGTCTGGAACCTATGTGATAGCCCCTCAAATGCATCATAGATGCATCATTTTAGGAGGAAATGTGAATGTTGCTGATGTATTGCAAGATAATGCATTGAATTGACAGTTCAATGAATATAGGGAAAGGACATAGATAGGGTAGACGGTCAGAATTTTTCCCTTTGCTGCTTTTTATGTCACTAAGTGTTCCACTGGGGACTACTCGGTCCTTTATTTGATATAAATTAATGGGTCACCATGTTTTACTCATGGTAAAGGCGTCTGGCTTGTTCTTACAGCTTGGAATCTATGTGCCCAACCTTGCCGCTAAAAAATAGATGGAAGCAACATCCCTGCACAGTTATTATATGGAAGCAGATAACTTAGAAACATAAACATAGAAAACAGGTGCAGGTGGAGGCCATTTGACCCTTCAAGCCTGCATCGCCATTTATTGCAATCATGGCTGATCATCCACAATCAGTAACCCGTGCCTGCCTTCTCCCCATATCCCTTGATTCCACTAGCCCCTAGAGCTCTATCTAACTCTCTTTTAAATTCATCCAGTGAATTGGCCTCTACTGCCTTTTGTGGCAAAGAATTCCACAAATTCACAACTCTCTGGGTGAAAAAGTTTGTTTACTAAACATTAATACATGATAATCCCCTGGGATTGAAGGTTATATTCAGGGCATTTTGGGTCGATTTTGCATCTTTATATCTCACCTGTACCTGAGGATTTAGATTCAATGTCGCGCCAACTGACCATTGTTGCTCGCAGCCTGCATGAAATGTGCCATTTATCAACTTATCACATCTGAAGAGGCCCAATTTTGTGATTGCCCAGCACAGCTTAAAGCTGCCTGAGGTCGTTATGCCTATTTTCCACTGAGGTTGGCGAGGAGTCTCCTTCCAGTCTCACTTGTACTGAGTGAAGTCCAATATTTCTCTTATGGGGCCATCTGCAACAAAGAGGAAGTACACGGAGTCTGATTCTTAAACCAGCTTGGAATGAAAAACAAACCGTAAAATATTCCACATACATTTAAAAAAAAGACAGTTGGGAAAGAAATAGAATACTATAAAAGCTGATGAGGATGGAATTGTGGTCAGCTTTGATAATGTGACAAAAACATAAATTATGTTGCCTTGTGATTTAAATGATGATGAGACATAACATCAGAAGATGAGATTAGAAATTGAACGGCCAGTCACAGAGAATAAATATTAAACAAACTGATAATTGCATTACATTTTACAATTATCAGGAAGAGCTAGTGGAGGCACCGTTTTGCTCATTTGTGAAGGTGTTATGCCAGAGGACGGAGGGGGTGACCATTGTCATACTATTTAAGAAGTTATTATAGAAGCTCTTATAGAAATATATAACATTCTTAAGGGATTGGACAGGCTAGATGCAGGAAGAATGTTCCTGATGTCGGGGAGTCCAGAACCAGGGGTCACAGTTTAAGAATAAGGGATAGGCCATTTAGGACTGAGATGAGCCAGAGAGTTGTGAATCTGTGGAATTCTCTGCCATAAGATATAGTTGCTAGGGCTAACGGAATCAAGGGATATGGGGAAAAAGCAGGAACAGGGTGTTGATTCTGGATGATCAGCCATGATAATATTGAATGGCAGTGCTGGCTCGAAGGGCCGAATGGCCTACCCCTGCACCTATTTGCTATGTTTCTATGTTTGAACATGTTCAGCAAATGGGAGACCTCTCTGTTTAATACTGGTGCTGAAACAGTGATGGAATTTTATGCTGAAGGAGAAAATAACAATAATTCTGAAGATCAAAAATAAAGACCTAATATGGAAATCAAGGCTTTCTTGACTCACTTCACTGGACTTTTAAAAAAAGGTAGCTAAATACATAATGTAAAAGATGCATTACTATTCAACTTTAAAATCCTTGACTAACATTCATAAATACTTGAGCAGGTGGAATCAGGGACTAATATGCAAGTCAGAAAAGGGAGTGAAGCCAACAGATCCCTACTTTTATAAAAAGTATGTGCCTATAGAATATTTACCACTTACTTTGCATTCACTGCTTTAAAAATGTCACTGGCAGAGCTAGATGTGAAGTTCCACAAGGATCAATACTGGGAGCAATGTTGCTCACAATTTAGTTCAAAGATCAAGCCATTTCAAGGTACGGGCTGATAAATGGGCTATGTACGGCTTAGCATTTAAAAAGGGTTTTGATCACAGCTCCGGTGAAGAAGGGTCTCAACCCGAAATGTCACCTATTCCTTCCCTCCAGAGATGCTGCCTGGCCCACTGAGATATTCCAGCATTTTGTGTCTACCTTCGAGATATTTAACATATTGCTAACCATTGAAAAATGAAGCTGGGAGATGCTGTGTGTAAAACAATTCATTTTCTGTATAATTCTTGGGCCTCTCATTATTGTGCCCAGTGGTTCACCTAACAGGTCCAATTTCTGATTATAGCGAAGGAAATGTGCACAGCTGATCTCTATCTACAGCTGCATTACTGATACAAGGCAAATGTCAATTTCTCTCCTTTAATTGTGCAAGAACGTTCCCATACCAATGTACTGATGTTCAAACGTGACCTAGAAATGAACTCTGACCTGATCTAATATGTGGAAAGATGCTTAAAGGTATGAAAATCATATGCAAATAGATCCAATTGCAGGCAAATATGTGATTTAAAATAACGTAGAAATACCAAATAAATTAATAACATTTAGAGTTACAACATACTGACCAAGATGCCTATCTAAACTAGCCATATTTGCCAGTATTAGGCCCATATCCTTCTAAACATTTCCTATACAGATACCTGTCCAATTGTCTTTTACATTTTTATTGTGCCCTCCTCAACTACTTTTTTTGGCAGCTCATTCCATATACCCACCACCCACTGTGTGAAGAAGTTGCACCTCAGTTTGTTTTAGATGTTTCCCCTCACCTTAAACTTCTGCCTTTAGTTTGTGATCCAACTTCCCTGAGAAAGACAATATGAATTATTTTCATCTATGCTGCTCATAATGTTATACATCACTGTAAGGTCACCCGAGTCTCCTGCATTCCAGGAATCACTAGAGTCAGAAATGGTCCCAGATGATTGGGAAATTGCCAATATTACCCCGCAGCACAAAAATGAAATCAAGGCAGAATACTGGGAACTATAGGCCGGTTAGTCTGACTTCGGTAGTTGGTAAGACTTTAGAGTCCATTATAAAGGATGAGGTTATGGAGTACTCAGAAGTTCAAGATAAAATAGGCCAAAGTCAGCATGGCTTTGTGAAGGGGAGGTCTTGCTTGACAAAATTGCTGGAATCCTTTGAAGAAATAAATAGCAGGACAAAGGAGAGTCAGTAGATGTTGTTTACTTAGATTTTCAGAAAGCCTTTGAGAAGGTGCCACACGTTGGGCTGCTTAGGAAGATGAGAGCCCACAGTATCAAAGGGCAGATACTAGCGTGGAGAGCAGGTTAGCAGAAGACAAAGAGTGGCAATAAAGGGGGCTTTTTCTGGTTGGCTGGTGGAGTTCCACAAGGGTTGGTGCTGGGTCCACTACTCTTCACGTTGTATATTAATGATATGGATGAAGGGATTGATGGCTTTGTGACAACGTTTGCAGATAATACAAAATTAGGTGGAGGGGTAGGTTGTGTAGAGAAAGCAGGAACTCTACAGAAGGACTTGGACAGGTTCGAACAGTAACAGAGAAGTGGCAGATGTAACATAGTGTAGCAAAGTGTGGTGTCGTGCATTTTGTAGGAATAAAGGTGTAGACTATTTTCTAAATGGGGTGACAATACAGAAATCAGAGATGTAAAGGGACTTGGGAGTGCTGGTGCAGGATTCCCAAACCATTAATCTGCAAATCGAAACAGTAGTAAAGAAAGCAAACTCAATGCTAGCATTTATTTCAAGAGGGCTTATATGCAAAACAAGGATGTAATGTTGAGGCACAATAAGGTGCTGGTCAGGCTGTATTTGGAATATTGTGAGCAATTTTGGGCACCATATTTGAGGAAGGATCTGCTGGCTCTGGAGAGGGTCCAGAGGAGGTTTACAAGAATGATCTCAGGAATGATGGACCCATTCTATATTGTCATCGTAGAGTCTGTCCTCACCTTCTCCATCATGGTCTGGTTCAGCTCAGCCACCAAACACGACATCCGGAGGCTGCAGCGAATCGTCCAATCATCTAAGAAGGTTATTGGCTGCAACCTTCCCCCCATTGACGAATTGTACACTGCAAGGGCCAGGAAGCAAGCAGGAAAGATTATCTCTGACCCCTCTCACCTTGGCCAAAAACTCTTTGATGCACTTCCCTTTGGAAGGCGACTCTGGTCTGTCAAATACGCCACAGTCAGACATAAAAACAGCTTTTTTCCATGAGCAGTAGCTCTACTCAATAACCAAAAGTCTGTAGCCTCCTTTTGCTCAGGTATTTTATTTCATTCACTTTTAAACAACTATAGTGTTTTATTACTAATGTTAATGTTTTATGTGTCATTCTTAATTGTTACTGTATGTGTTACTTGGGACCGGAGCACCAAGGCAAATTCCTTGTATGTGTACATACTTGGCCATAAACATATATAAAACACTATTCATTATTAAGTAAGTTAACCTATGATAAATGTTTGTCGGCACTGGATACTCTGGAGTTTTGGAAGAATGAGGGGGTTATACCTGATTGAAACATTCAGAATAGTGAAATGCTTGGATGGAGTGGATTTGGAGAGGATATTTCTACTAGTGAGAAAGTCTAGGACTAAAGGTCATTGCGTCAGAATTAAAGGATTTTTTTTTTAGGAAAGAGATAAGGAGGTTTCTTTAGTCAGAGGGTGGTGAATCTGTGAAATTATTTGCCAAAGAAGGCTGTGCAGGCCAAGTCAGTGGATATTTTGATAGGCAGAGATAGATAGATTATTGATTAGTACAGGTGTCAGAGGTTATGGGGAGAAGGCAGGAGAATGGGGTTGGGAGGGAGAGATAGATCAGCCATGATTGAATGGCGGAGTAGACTAATTCTACTCCTATTACTTATGACCTTATGATACGTGAGGTGTTGCACTTTGCTAAGTCAAAAGGGGGCATAACTTACACGGTAAATAGTAGAACCCTGGAGCATGTTCAGAATAGAGATCTGGGATTGCAAGTGCATGGTTTCCTAAAAATGGTAAATCAGGTGGACAAGGTGGTGAAGAAGGCATTTGTCACACTTACCTGCATTGGGTCGGGTATAGAGTACAAAAGGTGGGACAGAGTACAAAAGTTGGCAGCTGTACAACTCATTGGTGAGACCATACTTGAAGTACCAAATGCAATTCAGGTCACCCAGATTTAGGAAGGATGTCATTAAATTGGAAAGAGTTCAAAGGAGATTCACCAGGATATCACCTGGAGTTGTGGGCTTGAGTTATAGGGGAGGATGGATAGGCTGCTACGTTTTTATTTGAAGCATATGAGGCTGAGGGGTGTTCTTGTAGAGTACAAGATCATGTAGGGCATGGATACAGTCAACACTCACAGTTTATTTTCATTCTAAAACTAGAAGGCATAGGCTAAAGGTGAAAGAGGAAAGAGTTCACAGCGATTTCAGGGACAACTTTTTCCTTCAGATAATTGTCCATATCTGAAATGAGCTTCCAGAGGTTGCTATAGAAACAGATACAATTATGACTTTCAAAAGATATTTGGACAGATATATGAATAGGAAGGGATTAGAGAGCTGTTGACCAAATACAGGCAAATGGAATAGCCCAGAATGCCAACTTGGTTGGCCTGGACAAGGTAGACTGAATGGCCTGTTTCTGTGTTCTATAGCTTTATGATTCATAAGCTTTAATTTTTGATTAGTATGGGTGTCAGGGGTTATGGGGAGAAGGCAGGAGAATGGGGTTAGGAGGGAGAGATAGGTCAGCCATGATCGAATGGCCGAGTAGACGTGATGGGCCGAATGGCGCCTAATTCTGCTCCTATCACTTATGACCTTGTACCTCTAACGTCATTAAAAAAATATAGACCGTGAAGTACTTAATGTTATCATTGCCTCCTCTTTTGGCTTATCTCTGTATCCTCTGTACATTCCCCATTTAAGATCTACTCTGCTGCCCATAAACAGTGCATGCCCTTATCCTTTTCCTGATGTTTTTATTAATCCACAACACCGTATTAATGGATTATTTTAGTGGACTCTATTATTTCAACTGTTTCCAATTGTTGCTTTGCCATGTTCGTTTGCCATGATTGTTCACCAATGTACTTGCACCTTTATATTCTCATCCTTCTTAGTGACCCATATATTGTAGGTATCATGATGACAGAATTGTGATTCATTGTGATTCATTGTGGTCATCGTATCATGAAATACTGTGGACAAGAAATACTGGAATCATGCACATGCAAGCTACATTCGGAAATCCAGAAGTTGCTCTCTGTGAACCCTCGTATCTCTGTGCTACAACCTTCGCCAGTGCAATCAGATATTTGACAGAAACTTCGAGTATTTCTGAAGTATATTCGTTATAATGACTTTTTAAAATGGTACACTTTGTTGCATGAACATTAACTTTTTAATATTTTATTCAGCTGTAATTACTGATCTAAAATTTATCTTGTACTAAAAAGTGGATAATTTTATATGTGTGTGTGTAAGAAATTGTAGGCACTCAATTTTCTTGTGACCTTGTGATCAATTAATTTTGAGGTGGTTGAAATTACTCATAATTATTTTATTATTTTCCATAAATTATTTCAGTATTGCTTGCCCTAGTAACTTTCTACTATTAGATGCTGTGTGATTTAGCCTCATGAGCATCACTAATCAGTTTTTACCTCTAACCCCTGTTGTCGGATGATAAGAGCAATGTTATTTTATTTGTACCACCGTTATGTGATGTTAATAGACACAGCTGCTTCATCTGCGTGTTTTCCCATTTTATCAGTCCTAAAAATGATGCACTCTGTAATTAGTCCTCATTTCTCCAGAGCAATTTTTCAATCATCATAATTGTATGCTGTTCTGAACACAATAGGAGGTTTAGGTCATTTGGTCATTGTGTCATTCAATAAGATTGTGGTAGATCATTTATCTACACACCACTTTCCTGTATTAACCTGATATCACTTGATTCCCTTAATAACTAAATAATACATCAATTTCTGTAATTAGCTTCCTTATCACTCGCAGTGTCCTGTTTTATTTAGGTATTGTATACATTATTCCACAGACATCTCATTTTTAATAGTTCCTCTCATTTTATGTGATTAAATAGAAAGAATCAACAAAACCACATCACTTACAAGGTACCAAATGCGAGTGGATCCAATCAGTAGGCAGAAGCAATGGAACAAGCCGACATCAGCTCCAAGCTGCTGAATTGGGAGTAATTGCTTGTGAAATGGCTAACAATTAAATACATCTCCCAACTGAAATTTCCTCTGGTGAGTGCTGTCGACCACAATTGCGCAGAACTTTGCAGTGATTGAGTTTTGCATGGTTTGTACATTGACCACAAGAATTTTCATATTTTCATCTATATTGCATAACAATTTTTGAGTATTCCAGTAGTTTCTTGCTCTGTGCTAATTAACTTTAAAAAAATCTTTTTTTGCAAAC
Source organism: Okamejei kenojei (assembly GCA_035221665.1). Taxonomy (NCBI): domain Eukaryota; kingdom Metazoa; phylum Chordata; class Chondrichthyes; order Rajiformes; family Rajidae; genus Okamejei; species Okamejei kenojei. The sequence goes on from CM069156.1 coordinate 14,379,524, forward strand.
GATAGACAATTTGTGATTTCTTGAGAAATTATGTGTAAATAGAACAGGCTAGTAATATTAATTATCTGCTTGTTTAAATGCTTTCAACAAACACATATTTTCTTCCATATATAGGCGAATTTGGTCATCCAACAAAAGCATCTTTTTCCTGAAGCAGCATTATCAACAAATGTCCATTACAAGCAATTGCCTAGAAATTATGTTTGACACTGAATTATCAAAGTTATGCTACAATGCAACTCTCCAGTGAGAAGTATTGTTTAAAGGATTATAACTTGAGAATTCACAGACTGCCGATCAACGATTTATGTGTTTTCTCCTCACACCAGGTGCCAGATGGTACTTACATTAAATTAATATTTAAAAAGCAGTATATATTTTTGCCACTCCAGAGAAAATCCTCCAGAAAGGATTATTTTGGGAGTTTATCTTCCCAGCACACAAATCTAATAAAAAGCTGAATGATGCAGTGTATTGCAGAAAAGGGAAAGAATACGTGAATGCAAACAGCATCCAATGAATTTTTTGAAACCCTTCAAAGAAGACCATGGAAAATCCAAAACCATGAAGCATTTACATTACATTTTACTCATACTATTATATGTTACATTCACATCACATTTTACTCATACTATTATAATCTTATAATTTTTGAGTTTGAACCTCAAATTCATGTTATCATAATGGATAGGAAATGTTTAGAGGGATATGGGCCAAACGTATGTAGATGGGACTAGCTCAGCTATTTTAAAAAACCTGGTTGGCATGGACAATTTGAGCTGAAGAGCCTGTTTCTATGACTCTACACAAAAGAGCATAGGTGGGTGATTTTCTATTTAACCCATATAGATTGTATTGGTTTCTTCATGGCTAAGGCTTTCAAAATGAGTCATTGAACTTTTTTCTGGCCGGTCTCTTCATGTAGTATTGATGTGATTTTGGAGTTTGTTGGGGCTTTACCCACTGAAGATTTTGCAAAAACATTTGAAATGTTGGGGGTTTTAATAATGCCCTGGAATAGATTGATTGTTTTGAAAATGTTACAACATTCTTCATCGCTAAATTTGTGGACCCGGAAATGAAGGTTCACATTCAGCATCTGAGAATTTTCAGTGACTTGCTGAAATACTTAGAGTTCTGCCACGTCTTGTTTGCAAATTATGAGACATTTTATTGACCAAGGTCAAGTGATTCACATCTCACAGTTAAACTCGTTGAATCCAGTTATTACTAAGCTAATCAGGAATCTTGTTTTTCCAGTGAAGGAAAGTTTTGAATCTCTGAGGGAAGTTTGCTTTTTGGCATGCTTGAAGATACAAGCAGAGGATAACAGATGGATTTTTTTTTCATCAAGACCAATTGAAAATCCACCTGGATATTGGCTCCATCCTTAACCTGGGAGTATTCTCCCAATGTTTATTGAGCAATTCTATAAAATTCATTACATGTCCAAACAACTTGAAGTATGAAACCTATTTATTTTTCTCACTTTATCTATGTGATCAACTGTCACGTTAGTTTTTTGTTACCACTGTGTATCCAAAATATTTTTTTCCCTAAAAATTAATGTCACAGATCAATATTTCAACAACTCTTCAACTTTTGGTAACATTCCCACAATGGGCCTACTACCTATCACCTGTTTCCTCTTTCAGTAATTTTATTTCTGGGAATTAGCTTCTGTCTGTTGAAATGTGCAAATAGGAGGTATATTGGTAAGTTTATATATATTGCTCCGCGGACCGATGCTTAAATGCATAATTAAATCTCCTAAAATTTCAAATGTTTTTTGAACAACCTGACTGGATTATTACCTGTTATCGCATCTGGTATCCTGTGTTTCCAGCTGATCCCGAGACCCATGCTGCAGTTACAACAGCAACAAAAGTGGCCATATTTATATAGTGCCTTTAACTGGGTAAAACATTACCAACATTGCTAAATATTTCACTTGAGCACTGAAAAATAAAAGTTAAGGCAAGCCACATCAGGGTAGATGACTGAAAGGTTGTAAAAGAGATATATTTGGGAAAAATCAAGGAACCAGATATGGAGAAACACAGGTACTATTGTAGACATAAGAAAATCCAGATGGTGAAATCTTGAGCAAAATAAAAAGTGCTGGAAGAACTCAACAGATCTGACAACCTCTGTGGAAGGAATGGACTGGCGACATTTCGGATCAGGACTCTTCTTCAGACAAATGCTAATGTGATTGAGTTTGAGCGAATGATAGAATCACAGATGTTTAGATGCCTTGAAAGGATTTGAAGACAAGAATGATGCTTATTAGATTGAAGCAGATTGGGCTGATATAGGCCAGCTGGCAGATGAGAGAACTCAGTGCTTAATCTTTCCACACATGTGCAGATTTGCAGATGGACTCATATGTTTAATGCACCAGGATCCTAAATTGTACTTGCACAGCTGAAGTTAGGTATCTAGAAATGAAAGCTTGATAAGTGAGGAAAGAGTTACTGCCTTGAAATATTCCCATTTGGCAGTATTATTATGTTAAAAGGAAGTATTAGCACATTGTTTTCTACCTTATCAGAAGGTGTATACAATTGACAAGGCATGGCTTGTTGGCCATACATCTTCCATTGTGATACCCTGCAGAGAGTGAAAATATATGTAAAGCATGATTGCTGGTTGGTTAGACGAGCATTTATACCTTATCTAAGATGAATGATCAAGCAGTGTAGCAACAAGGTTGGTGCAGAAATATGATCTAGTATTATTTGGAAAGGCAAGGATTGATTAAGGATAGTCATCATGGCTTTGTGCATGGGGAATCATGTTTCACAAATTTCATTGAGTTTTTGAAGAGGTGACTAAAAGGATTGACGAGGGAAGGGCAGTAGTCATTGTCTATATTGACTTCCGCAAGACCGTTGACAAGACAGGGATGGAAAATTATTCTGGAAAGCTAGATCTCATGGGATTCAGGTTGAGCTAGCAAGTTGGATACAAAATTGGCTTGATGGGGAATAAGTCAGGGGATGGTCGTGGAGGGTTATCATTCAGATTGAAGGCCTCCCACAAGTGGTGTGCAGCAGGGATTGATTTGGCTCCATTTTCATCTGCCATCTACATTAACGATTTGGGTGACAATGTCATTAACGTGGTTAGCAAGTTTGCGGATGGCATCAAGACTAGTTGCATAGTGAATAATAAAGAAGGTTATCAAAGTTTACAACAGGATCTAGATGAATTGGGGAAGTGGGGCAAGGAATGGCAGATGGAATGTAACTCAGTTAAGTAAAGCTGTTGTATTTTGATGTTAAACCAAGGCAGGAATTGTACAGTAAATGGTATGCCCCTGTCCCACTTAGGAAACCTGAACGGAAACCTCTGGTAACCTTGCCCGCGACCCAAGGTTTCCATGAGTCGCCAGAGGTTTTGGTCACTCGCCTGGAAAGCCTCGAGCTGGATCGACCGAAGCGTGAGCTGCATCTACCGACCAAAGATCCTATAGGATCTTTCCTACCGACCGCACACACACACACACACACACACACATCGCGAAGGTGGGGGCCATGGAGAACGGAGGAGCACTGTCTGCGTGATGAAGAGGAAGGTAAACGGCTGTCACAGAGCACGGTAAGTCCTTTAGAGAGCATGGCGGGGGGGAGAGAATTGGGGAGAAGGGAGGAAGGGAAGAGAGAAGGAGAGAGAAGGGGAAGAGAAGGAGAGAGAAGGGGAGAGAGAAGGGGGAGAGAAGAGGGGAGAGAAGGGGGGGAGAAGGGGGAGAGAAGGAGAGGAGAAGGGGAGAGAAGGGGGGAGAAGGAGTGGAGACAGTTGTAAGAAGTTTAATAAAGTTTAGCAGGCATTTTACCTTCCGAAAAAAAATCTATTTTTAGCCGCAGCCGGTTTTGATGATAATCGAAGCAACCTTGAAGAAGCCTCGACCACGCGGAAACCACTTTCGGCCATTAGGGAGAGTGACCATAAGCTCCGGCGACCTCGTGGAAACCTTGGGTCGCGGGCAAGGTCACCAGAGGTTTCCTTTCAGGTTTCCTAAGTGGGACAGGGGCATTGTAAGGCTCTAGAGAGCAAAGATCCTATAGCAAGCAAGATAGTCCAATCGACGAAAAAGACGTAGTATGGTTATGGGCACATTCATGGGTAAATTTCGGCCCCATTTCCGTAACCGGCTTCCGTCTCCGCCATCTTTGTCTGCCATAGTGGAGCAAAGATACTAGTGTGGTGACAGAAGCCGGTTACGGAAACATCCTAGTAAAAATCAAAGATCTTAGCTAGAAATCTTCTCCTCATTTTCTTTCTGCCTCTCTGCCTCACAATAAAAAGCAAAAAGATGCCTATGTTCCTTCCACAGCATGTGCAAAGTCTGGCCCGGATCAGCACGGCTGGGACGTCAGGGTAAAGTTGCGGGGAGGTTGTAATGTTTTAATGTAATGTTGTCCCTTGTCTGGGCCTTGAGTCCGAAATAAAGTTTATCATTATATATACAAATCTGGAGAAATATATATGTGTATGTTATATGATTATATACATCTATATCACATTCAAATATGTGTGTTGACAAAAGTGCTGGAGAAAATCAGCGGGTGCGGGTTCGATTTTCCGGCATCTGCAGTTCCTTCTTAAACATATATGTGTGTATGTGTATTCTTTCCTACACAATCTAATCAGTTGTATGGTCGCTGAATAAAACCATCCTTAAGTTATACATTCTTTTTTAATCTAGCTCAAAACAAATTTTATTTTGTTAAATACTTCATTTAGATAACCCCACCATTACAGACACATCTAATTTCACTCTCTGGCTATTGGGAAGAACAGACCCATTTTATTGTTGAAAAACAATTCCATAGACACAAAAAAACATTAAGGAACATTAAGGAACATTCCAAGATTCCAAGAGCAGAGCAACTGGAATCTTCATATTGTTATTTTCCAAATACCGCAGTTGTGAACAGTGTGATTAGATGAATTACAGAGTGCAAGAGTAATACAAAAATCAACTCAACCTCAAACGCAGCACATGAGCCATTTAAAAAGAACATTTTTTTTAAAAACATTAAAAAAGACAATTAACAGAATCATAATTTGTTAACATATTAATCTTTAACAAAATGTAACAGAATTATGAATGAACAGAATTATGAATCTAACCCTATATCACACACACAAACTGTTCCCCCGCAACGCCGAGAGGGATTTACAAAGTCGGGTTGAGTTACTGAAATGTATGCAAAAAAGGCCCACGTTCCTTTCCGTTGCGTACAACCCCTCAGCCCATTGCATTTAGCAGGAGTGGTCTATCTTGCTCCGCTATAGGATCTTTGATAGAGAGTGTTGTGGAACAGAGAGATTTGGGGCTACAGACACGTCGTGCTGTGAAAGTAGCAACACAGATATACAGGGTATTGAAGGAGCCATTTGACATGCTTACCTTCATTGTTCAGGGCATTGAGTACAGGAACTGGGACGTTATGTTGTAACTGTACAAGTGATTGGTGAGACCACACTTAGAGTATTGTGCACAATTCTGATCAACTGCTTCAGGAAACATGTCTAGGGGACTAGGGGAAAACAAATGGTCGGCACGGACTGGAAGGGCCGAGAGGGCCTGTTTCCGTGCTGTAATTGTTATATAGTTATATGGTTATATGTCATTAAGCTGGAAAGATGCGGAAAAGATAAGTAAGAACTTCACCGATGGCTTGAATTATAAGGAGAAGCTGGATAGGCTGGGGCTTTATTTCTTGCACTGTAGGAGGCATAGGAGTGACCTTATAGGTGTATATAAATCATGAGGAGTACAGACAAGATGGATTATAGAGGGCAGAGATTTAAGGTGGGAGAGGAAAGATTTAAAAGGGAGCTGAAGGTCAAGTTTATCTCATAGGGTGTACTGGAGGAAGCTGTAGGTATGGATATGTTTAAAAGCACTGTTACAAATGTAGGGGTGAGATCACGTTTACTAAAGAAAGAGTACGTTTCAGATGTCCTTGAATGGTATGCCTCATCTTGGGAGCAGATGTGCGGAGATGGAGAAAATTAGTCATTTGTTTATACAGTTTTGACTGTCAGTAAATAACTTTTTTGTTAAACTTTGGGAGCATAGCTTTGTACTTATATCTCACTCAGTCGATAGTTGGATTTCATTCATGTGTTTCTGGTTGGCATTACAGATGATTGAGGCATACCTCCAGCAGCTTTACTTTTCCAAAGTGTTTACCATGTAGCTGCTCATCTATAGCTCATCTGTCTCTCGGCCTCTTCGTTGCACAATGATGCCTTAAGTCACTAGTCTGAAAATAGCAATACAAACACATGGACTTGTAATGTGCGCTACATCATTTTAGTGAAATCACTTGAGGTTGCCCTCTATTGTCCAGACAGTTTACAAAATAAGTTTAATGAAAATTGAAGAGCAAGATCCAACTTGCAATAATCATTTCCTGTCTTTGAAAACATTTTATATTTTGATGTATATTCTAACCCAGACTGTTTCCAATAAATGTATCCAAGCTAGTAGTTGTTTTCACAGAACAACTACACAATTACACAGCCACTAAACAATCTGCTGGTCAATTTCTATTAAAAACTGCATTTTTTCCCCTCTTTTCTCTTACTGTAAGCCACATTACGAAACTTTATCAGCTGTTTGTTGGCTGCAAAATGTTGTCACATAGTGTTTTTATTATGCCACATGTGAATTTGCTTAGAACTTCATTCAAAATTCTCAGCATATGGGATGACAGTAACACGTGCACACATTGAAGTATGGAGATTGGAAGTTAGCACACAAGAAAAGCTTTTCTTTTTTTTTCTTTTTTCTTTTTTTAAATTTTAGAATACAACTTAGGAGATAGGTCCGTAGGTAAGAAAACAAAACTATTCGTCTAGTCCTGGGTTCAAGCTTCCATCGAGCCTCAGCGCTGGCCCATTCTACCCCTTCAAATAATCTATGAACGGCGACCATATTCTAATAAATAATTCAGGTTTGTCACTTAAGACAAATCTAATTTTTTCCAGATTTAAGGTCTCCGACATCTCCATAATCCACATTTTAATTGTAGGGGATGCAGGGTTTTTCCACAATTTTAATATTAGTTTTTTCCCAGTTATTATACTATAATCCAGGAAATTTCTTTGGTTTATTGTCAGTTTTAGGTATTGTTCAGATATGCCCAATATAATTAATTTAGGATCGGGATCCAGTTGAATATTAACCACTACGGAAATAATTTAAAAAATATCCACCCAAAATGTTTTAATTTTTATGCAATTTACAAAGGTATGGTTTAAATTAGCCTCAGACTATTGATATTTATCGCAGATAGGAGAGATATTAAGAAAGATTCTGTTTAATTTTGGTTTAGAATAATACAATCTGTGTAATATTTTAAATTGTATTAAAGAATGTCTGGCGTTTAACGAACATTGATGTATATGTTGTAGACTTTCATCCCAAATATCTTTCGTTATGGGTTGAACTAATTCATTTTCCCATGCTTGTCTATGTGATTCCGTCGACGGATTCTCGCTATCTAACAGAATATTGTAAATATATGATATTAATTTGACTGTGTTGGGATGTTTATTCAAACATTCATCTAGAATCTCTGGCTCTCTAATTCTGTATTCTTGTGTATGTGATTTAACATAATCTTTCAATTGTAAATATCTAAAAAAATTATTTGAATGTAATCCATAATTCTGTTGTACCTCCAGAAACGAGAGGAACATACCATTTCTATAAAGATGTCCCATCTTTTTAATTCCATAATTTTTCCATTGTGTGAAGCCTTTATCCAATACAGAAGGCTTAAATGAAGGGTTATTTGAAATAGGGAGCGAAAGTGATAAATTATTCAGTTTTAATGTCTTTTTTATTTGTTTCCAAATTCGAATTCCGCTATGTATTATTGGATTTTCACTATAGATCTTTTTGTTCAATTTTGTAGGGGATAGGAGAATCCGACCAATTTCAAATGGCAGGCAGTCCTCCTTTTCCATCTTTAACCAGTCTGGTTGTTGATCCATATCTTCCAACCAGAAATTTAAGTTTTTGACATTGACTGCCCAGAAATAATGGTAAGACTAATCCTCCATTCGTCTTAGATTTACATAAGTGCTTTTTACTTATTCTGTGATTCTTATAATTCCAAATAAAACTTGTTACAATAGAGTCAATTTTTTAAAGACATTTTTAGGGAGGTATATTGGAATTGATTGGAAGAGGTATAGAAGTTGAGGAAGGAAAATCATTTTAATTGCATTAATTTTACCGAGCATTGAAATAGGAAGCGTTTTCCAGTATTGAATATTCTTTTGCAATTTATTAAGTAAAGGCACGAAATTTGATTTAAATAAAGAAGTATATTTCTTGGTCACATAGATTCCTAAGTATTTAAATTTTTCATTCACTATTTTAAAAGGTGATTGTTGCAATATGTATACATTAGGTTCCATTATTGGCATAATCTCACTCTTCTTCCAGTTAATTCTATATCCCGAGAATAAACCAAATTGAGTTATAAGATTTAACAGGTTAGGGATACTAATTTCTGGATTTGTAATATTATAATACATCATCTGCATATAGAGAAATTTTATTAACTGTATTTTTAGTATTATACCCATATATTTCTGGATGAGCTCGAATTCTTTCTGCTAGTGGTTTTATAACAAGGGCAAATAGTAACGGTGATAACGGGCATCCTTGTCTACAACCTTTAGATAAATCAATTTTCTTTGATAACATTTGATTTGTCATTATTCTGGTGGTTGGATTGGTATATAAAAGCTTAACCCATGTACAAAACCTTCTCACCTAATTGAAATTTTTCCATCACCGAAAATAAATAGGGCCATTCAATTTGATCGAAAGCTTTTTCAGCGTCTAGCAAGATGCAGTTTTGGTTGAATAAAGTGTTTGATAGTATTGAGAGAATCTATCATTAATATCCTTGGGTAGTGTTAATATTTCTCCCGTATCTGATTTAATTTTATATATTGTTTTTTTCCCCTTCCTGTGTCCGGAGTTGGCGTGCCAATAATTTTTGTGGTTTATCTCCAAATTCAAAGTGTAATTGTTTAGTCTTTTGATAAAATTTTATGAATTGGTCCGAATATATTTGGTTTAACTTATATTTGAGTGCAGCAATTTTATTATGTATTATTATAGAAGGCACGATTGCATTTTCCATATCTAATTGCCTTATTTCCATTTCCAATACCAGTTGTTTGGCGCGGTCCTCTTTATTACGAAAGGCTTGTGCGTAAATGCTTTAAATGTTTCCCAAAGAAGGGAGGCAGAAATTTCAGGGCAGTCATTTGTCTCAAAAAACATATTTATCTATTTGATAAAATATTCATAGCATGCTTTATCATTTAAAATTTGAGGATTAAGTCTCCATTGTGTCTGCTTGTCAGTCATACCACTTAGTTTGATCATGAATGTTAAAGGAGCATGATCCGAAATTATAATATTATGATATTTCGAATTATAAGTAAATGGGATGAGTTTAGAATCTACTAAAAAATAGTCTATCCTTGAATAAGTTTTATGTACTGAAGAATAAAATGAGTATTCTCTCCCGGATGGATTTTCAATTCTCCAAACATCCTTGATATTGGTGGTGTTAAATATATGAGTTTTTAATATTTACTTGATTTGGATTTTGCTTTTCTTGTCGTGTTGATCTTATCGAGATAGGAATCTAATGTACAATTTAAATCTCCACCAATTATCAAATTATGTTGTGTGAGCTCCGGAATAGTATTAAGTATATTCTTAAAAAACAATTGGTTTATCAAAATTTGGTCCATAAACATTAAGAAAAATCACTTTTTTTTAATATAATTCACCCACCAGTATAATAGTAATCTACCATTGATGTCCGCTATAGTTGATATATGTTTAAAAGATATACCTTTACGAATTAAAATTGCGACACCTCTGGCCTTATGGGAAAATGAAGAGTGATATGTTTCATCGATCCATTTTGCTTTCAATCTATGTTGTGCGTCTTTTTTAAGGTGAGTCTCTTGAAGGAACGTTATATCTGCTTTGAGTGATTTTAAGTGTGCTAATACCTAACCTCTCTTGATTGGTTCATTAACTCCCTTGACATTCCAACTACAAAACGTAATTCCTTGACCCCCGTTTTTTCTATTTACGTCTTACATCTTGCTTTTAGGGTGATCTATAAAAGAGCAGATAGGTCAGCACCGTAGACCCGACCTTCCACCCGAACCCTGGACAGACGAGTTGTAATTCTAAATTCATATAAATCCTCCTTACAAGACACATCTCCACAAATAATATTTGTAAATAAATTCGATTAGTGTAATAATTAGGAAAAAAATACAAAAAGTAAAAACATAGAAAATTAATAAAATGTGAAAAGAAAGAAGAAACTACATCTAGATTTAATGTAGTTAGTGCTAGCCACACTAACGTGGCTGTCCATCTAAAGACTTCAGTAGATTAAAAAAATATATATAATTATTCCTAGCTCCATGCTTACAAGAAAAAATTGAATATGAGTAATTTACGGGATTATATTAAAACTATTTTGGACCAGAGTGTTGGTAATCATATAGTGAGAGACTATTACTCTCTTAGTTAGTTATTAGTCAAGTGTTAATCTAATGTAGATAAAGGGTGAACATCACAAATTCCAATTAATAAGATAACTAAATTATAACTTTTTATTTGTTATTTTTTTATATTTAACATATCATGTATTTAACTAATTATTTCAATAATAATTAAAGCGTTTTTGATGATTAGTAATTGTTAGTAAAAAATTAGTACTAAATATTTAAAAAATAATATGTCCCTAATTGGGGGGACAACCCGATTGTCGATATAAGCTTTTCACTGTACGTCAGAACACGTGACACTAAACTAAACTGAAACAGGTATAATTCCTTGCGAAATGTTGATGTATCACTGCGATGTATTGTCCCACTATTCACAATACCAGACATTTGCAGCTTAAATTGATCACCAGTGACCTGCAGGGTTGTAGTATTTATGTTCATGAGTTCTGTGCTGGGTGAGAGTTGTGCAAGCAAGCCCTCTCCGTGCAGACAATGGACTCTCTAGTGTGGGCCTATGGGTCTCCTGGACCCATAGATGAGGTGAGGATAGGTCGCAAATTATCCTCTACGATAATCCTCAACATTGATGAACCGCAAGAATACATTCTCAGTGCTCTACTATAGACACTCAGGATTATGTAGCCAAATACTAATCCAACACAATTTACAAGTTCACAGACGACTGCACTGTAGTAGGCCAGATATCAAATAATGACGAGATGGAGTACAGTTAGGTGATTGAGAACTTCCGTAACCTGGTGCCAAGACAACAATCTCTCCCTCATTGTCAGCAAGACAAAGGAGATTGTGATTGACTTCAGGAAATGAAGCAGTACACACACCCCGTTATACATTGATGGCACCGAAGTAGAGATGGTCGAAAACTTTAAGTTTTTAGGTAAAAATATTACCAGCAATTTGTCCTGAACCAGCCAAATTGAAGCAATGGCCAAGTAAGCACACCAATGCCACTAATTTCTTAGGAAGGCTTAGGAAATTTGGCATGTCCCCAACAACTTTTACAGATGCGCCATAGAAGGCATTTTATCAGGATGCCTTACAGCATGTTTTTGGAACAATTCCATCCAAGACTGCAAGAAATTGCAGAGAATTGTGAATGTAGCCCAAACCATCACACAAACCAACCTGCCTTCCACTGACCCCATCTACACTTCACGCTGCCTTGGCACAGTCACCAGCAAAATCAAGGAGTAGTCCTACCCTCTTCTCTCTTCTTCCATCAGGCATGAGGTATAGAACTTTGGAAATGCATACCTCCAGATTCAAGGACAGTTTCTGCCCAGTTATCGGGCAACTAAATGTCCTCTCACCATCTAGAGTGCGATCCAGACCTTAATTGGACTTTAAAAAGCTTTTCACTATAACTCGGTACACATAGCAAAAAAACTGAACTGAACTACACCTAGGAGGAGAAAGAAAGGGCCAAAAACAAGAATGCTTTCACAGAAGAAGCAAAGGAGAAAGGGTAAGGAGGACAATGTGAGTTATCCTGAGAAAGTTATCAGGGAGAAATTCATCCCCACCGTAGAAGTGATTGCATCAGAATTGCATTATGGGCTCCATTTCAAAGTTGTAAGGGCACTATCATTGTAGACATATCTACAACAATCACCTTCCATGTGATCAAAACAAATGAAAATTAAAGAAAACAAAATTGCCTTCTTATTTTCCCATTTATGGTTGATTACCTCAATATCCTTTTTTCCTCAATGGATGATAATAAGACCAAAGGCAATCATTGTTCTAATCCATATTTATATATCCAATCATTTTTTAAAAGACATTTCTGTAATAACTTTGGTGCATATCCTTAATGCCCATCCTCATCAGATGCCCTCTTCACTTCATCAACTAAGGTAGTCAAAACATCATCGGATAATTTGGTGCCCACTCTCTTCACAGGGTCCCAACTTCCAAAAGCTCTTCAAATTTAGATACGCACTTGATGGACGGTATAGACATGGTGGGCCAAAGGGTCCGCTTCCATACTGTATGACTCTATGATTTTAATTTTAGCAGGTGGAATCGTATGGTTGTTGCCACTGGCTAGATGCTAAGATCATAATATTGAGATAAGAACACAAAGTGCTGGAGCAGTTCAATGAATCAGGTAGCATCTCTCAAGGGAATGGATAGGGAACATGTCGGGTTGGGAACCAGTATTGGATGGATGGACGGATGGATACAGCATGGTAACAGGCCCTTTGGCCCACTGAATCCATGCCAACTACGGATCACCCATTCACACACGTTCTATATTAACCCACTTTCGTATCCACTCCCTTCACATTAGGAACAATTTACAGGCCAATAAACCTTTGGGATGTGGGAGGACACTGGAGCACCCAGAGGAAATCCAGGCTAGTCACAGGGAGAACATGCAAACTCCACACAGACAGCAGCCAAGATTAGGATCGAACCCGGGTTGCTGGCAACTCGACCAGCTGTGTCATTGTGCCGTTTCTGATCCAGGAATTTAGGTACAACTAAACAGGGGCAATGATACAAGTTGATTTTATATGGTTCAAGATAGGAAACATGATAGGTTATTCAACTTTCACAAAAATGCATTCTCACTCAACATGTATATGCTCACAAAGCTTTAAATGATGGTGAGCATATGCAGATGTTTCTGTTCATAACCAAGGGATAATGAAGCCAAATGTAAAATGAAGCCTTATGTAATGCCTTATTGTCACAGCTGAGATCAAATAACTTAGCAGAAACTTGGAAATCAAACATGAACTTTGATTTTGTATAATTAAATACCACTCCTGTATATTTATCCTTTAGGTCCACATCAGGGAAACCATGGTCGTTAGCCTTCCAAATAAATCGAAATTAGTGGTGTGGATGAAGACAATAGAATTATAGGATGATGCAATACATACATTTTGTTCAACTAAATTTTACTTCTTAGAATTTTTATCTCCAAGTATTTATGTACTTTATCACTTGAAGGTTTTAACTGACCTAGTTTCCCACAACCATCACCACAACCACATGCCGACTACCCCATCTTCTCACAACCTGCGAACACCTCTCCCTTGCCCGACTGCTTTCAGGCAAAGCATTTCAGACCATGACAACTTGCTGCTTAATGTTGACTTCCTCTGCGAGACTCGCTCATTGTCAATTACCTTAAACTTTGAACTTCCAACTCCTCTGCCTGCCACTGGAAAGAATTTCTCTTTTACTCTGTTCAAACCCGTTATGATTATGGACAGCTCCATAATTCCCCCCTTAATCTTCTTTGCTTAAATAAAATCAACACCAGCTTTTTATCATTTCATGTAATTCCATTCTGGTAAATGTCCTCAATAACTTATCTAAAATCTTTACATTCTTCCTCAAATATGGTCCCCAGAATTAGGTCCAACAGGCCAAAAAATAACACAAAAAGTGCAGAATATAGAACACAGATAGCCTGACATTAATGATGCTTAAGTCATCTTTATGTGATATCCTCTCCTCTAGTGTCATCTTACAAAAAATGTTCTATCATTTTGAACACTTGTCAATATTCTCCCTCCGATTTCCACTTTCACTCCACCTGGAGCAGATATCTCACAACTCCTGCGAGATGCAAAGAAATCCAGAAATCTCACAATTTGCCATCATGGATGGGGAGCCAGAATGAATTGGAGGTGGGAAGAAATGGCCCTTATATCTAGCCTGATGTCAAAATTCATTCACCCCAATGCATACAACACTTGATCCTGTATATCTGCTCAGCAATGTGAGGAAACAAAATAATCATAGTGAAAGGTTTTATTCCCTATGATATTTTCATTTCCACATGTCATTTCATCTCAAAACGTTGAAATGATGACCCAAGTGCTTATTTAAAGCAAAACATATTCAAGTGAGTCGTGATCTAAATAAGGACGCAAAGAGACATTCTTGTTTAGTCTGTTCAGCAACCTTTCCGTACTACTTTCACTCTTTGTGACATTTTTTTCTCTTTTATTTGCTGTGATCTCTTCCATGGTCTTGGACTATCACTCTCACTCCTAAATAAGAAAGAAAATTGGCCAAATAGTTTTCTCAAGCAGATTTTTCCCTTTTAACAATTCCAGCAGATATAATTCATTGACGAAAGCTCATCAATTAGAGGAATTTAAATGTGCCTCTAAAGAGCATGCTTTGTAATTAAACGTTCTATGATGTTTGCCAAATTTTGTAGTTGTACTGTGAGGCCTAATTTCCATTTACTGCCAGATGTCTGTTCAGACCCTATTGCAAATCTTAATGGAGAAAATGTTGAAATACTTAGAATCTCTTGCAATCCCTTGTTGCTATTGAACAGTAAACCAGAACTGCAAGATCTGTTCTTGACATTAAAACTGATACAAGGTACACAGCTAATCACTCTCCATTGATTTGCAAAGGTTAATTATCTACATTTATTCTACTTGTAGGGAGCCTATTACACAGTTTACACAGGTCAGGAATTCAAAGGAACATTATCAGTCACATGATCTCAAAAAAGAACTCTCTCCCCAAAAGTAGAATTAAAGGCAAACATTTTAATATTATTAAATATTGACATAATATTGCCTTGACATAAACATAGTTATTTTACCTTTCAACACCATTGCAAATCAATGCTTATAATTTTACTTCGGAGTCACGTGAGTGACTTCGTGAAGACCCCGCCAGCACGCATGCGCGACATATCGTCGCGCGCATTTGCATCGGCAGGCTGGGGGGGGGAGTGCGCACTCTCCTCGGGCTCCTTCATAAAGGCCAGTACGTAAGTATTACTTTTATCCTACAGGATGGACAAGGGCAAGAGAAAGGCGCTGTCGAAAAGTCGAGCTTCGACCAGCCAACGGCCCTTGTCTCCGGAGCTGCAAGCAACACCAGCAGCTTCGAGGCGTGTGGGGGCAGGAATGCGGAAGTCGGGCGCTCCCGCTGATTCAGGGGCCGACTCACCTGAATGGTTTACCGCTCCGGAGCTGGATGCATCGGATCCAGACTTCGAGCCCCCTTCCCCCAAGAAAAGAGGGGGGAAACAGGTACGTGGCAAGGGGTCTCGCTTTTTACAAGCAACCCCTCCCCGAGCTCCAGAAGACCCGAGGGGGCTGGGCCGGGGGACAGCCGCACGACAGGGGAGCCCTGCAAAGTGCAAATACGTACCGCAGCCAGGGAAATCTGCCGTAGTGCAGCCTGGCAACATCACTGCTGCGTCGTGTAGGCCTGCTGGAGCAGATACCGCCGACAACACACCCCGTCAGGCTGCGGTCAAGGGCGGAGGTGGCAGCAGGAGGCGGTCGGTCAGCTCAGCTCTGGGAGCGGCCGACCATGCGCCTCCACGCCAAAAGATGGGCAAGTGTGGAGGTAAGCCTGCACGGACTCCGGGGAGCCAGGTTCCGGGGGCCGGCACCGATTCAACATCACCTGCCTTCTTATCAGACAGGTGGGCCGCCACAGTCTGGGAGAAGACAGACTAGCGGAGAGTCCGTGCGGGAGTCGTATGATCCTACTTGGGCTGTAGGTCACGACGACCTGCCATTGGACCCTAGACAGCACCCTAAGGGGGTGTGGTCCGATGGTGGAAGCCCCAGTGAGTTCGCAGGGCCTGGGGAAGTCGGCTTGTCCGCTGCGGATAGCAGGGACGGTCGCATAGAGCGGTTGGAGCTCTTAGTGGAGCAACTCCTCCAGCGGGACCGGGAACGGGAAGAACGGGACTCGCGGGCATCTACCAGCCGAGCGAGGACTCCACTCAGCATCTCATCGTCTCCAGCAGGAAGCATGAGGGATTTCCCAGCTGCTGTGTTCGAAACGACCCGGGGCAGCCAGTAACCGCTGAGCCAGAGCATGAGGAGGATATGCTGGAAGTGGTGAGTAAGTTTGCCGCTACCACCCAGACAGGTGAACCTCTGCACCACAAATTGGCGGGCACCATTGATTACCTGACTACGCACCAACTTCAGAGTTTCTCAATGATCCTTGGAGAAAATAAACCGCCCGAAAACTGCATCAACCTCAGTGTGCCCTTGGTTAACGCCCAGATCTGGGGACACTTGAGTACGGCCACCAGGATGCAGGATGTCCGCCTCCAGCGTATATTAAAAGTTCTCTCCACGGCATAACGGCGTTTTGCTAGGACCCTGGATGGGGATAATGTTCGAGCGATCAGCAAGACGCACTGGCACTCCTATGCAACGCCCAATATGAAATAAACTGCCTGCGTAAGAGCTCCATAAAGCCCACACTAAACCCCAAATTCGCGGGGTTGTGCCGACCATCAACCGCTCCACCGCCGCATCAGTTGTTTGGAGACTTATCCAAACAGGTGAAGGAACTGGATGAGGAGGCCAAAACAGCTGGCCTCATGAAGCCTCCACCGACCAGACCTCACCCATATCACCGGCAACAGCCTAATTCATCTTGGAGAACACGGCTGCCGGAAAGGGCACAGAGATCCTACCCACCTCCATCCCAACAAGTGCAACGACCTTTTTTAGGGCAAGGCCAGCAACGGCCTGCATGGAAAATGCGGCCGCCGACTCGTCAACCTCCACAACACCCACTCAAAACACCGTATGTACGGAACCGCCGTTAACCTTGGAGGTAAGGGGGTCTGGTTCTTCTCACGCCGTAGCATCCCCTTCTGCACGAATAGGTGGGCGATTGCGGGTTTTCTTGGACATTTGGAAAACTGTCACCACGAATGAGTTTATTTTACAAAGTGTTCAAGGATATGTTATAGAATTTATTGAAGGTATAAATCCCCCTACTCAGCATTCGCCTCGTAGAAAAATTTGCTCTATCTCAAAAAGAGGTGGATGCAGGACAAGCTGAAATTATATGGTTAGCAGAAAAAGGGGGTAATTGGCAAAACTAGGCATGAACCAATTGAGTTTGTGTCTAACATCTTCACTAGGATTAAAAAAGATGGGGGATGTTGGATAATAATAGACTTAACTGAATTGAACAATTTTTGTACAATACACCCATTTCAAATGGATACGTTTGAAACAGCTAAACAGATGCTTTACCCAGGGTACTTTATGGCATGTATCGATTTGAAAGATGCATACTATACGGTACCCATTGCTAAGGCTTATAGGAAATTTTTGAAGTTTGTCTGGAAGGGTCAGTTATGGGAATATAAGGCATTGCCCAATGGAATCACCATAGCTCCTAGGCTGTTTACCAAATTGGTAAAACCTATATTGGCTCTTCTCCGACAACAAAATTATATAGTAATGGCATATTTAGATGATATCCTTATAGTGGGTCCGACCCTCCAATTGGCGATTCAAGGAGTGGCTGCAACCAAGGCTCTGTTTGAGAAGCTGGGATTCGTAATCCATCCAGACAAATCAAAATTGCACCCGGTACGGGTTATGGATTATTTGGGGTTCACCCTAGACACCAATTTAATGAAGATTACCATCCCAACTAATAAAGCTACTGCTATTATGGAAGAATGCCACAATCTTGCTTGCGCCAGGGTACCGACTATTCGGCAAACAGCAAAAGTTATAGGCAAATTGGTAGCTGCATTCCCAGCTGCACGATTCGGACCGCTACACTACCGAAATTTACAAAGATCAAAAATTACAGCATTAAAAACAAATGCTGGTCACTTTGATCGGCCAATTCGGCTACCATCAGAAGCTAGAAATGAGCTACAATGGTGGGTTGACAATATTAGAGAATGTCATAGACCTATCATAGTGGGAAACCCTGATGTTGTGTTACAAACTGACGCAAGCGCACAAGGCTGGGGAGCAACTGATACGATGTCCAGTTGTGGTGGCAGATGGAACTCCCATGAGTCTACATTACTGGAGTCACATGGGATGAATTATATAGAAATGCTGGGAGCATTCATGGACTGCGGGCTTACTGTACTAATTCACAGGATTTACATGTCCGCCTTCAAATAGATAATACTACAGTGGTGGCTTACATCAATCATAAGGGTGGTATCAGGTCGCTATCTTGTGATGAATTGGCTAATACAATTTGGCACTGGTGCATTGAAAGAAACATTTGGATTACTGCAACCTATTTGCCTGGGAAGCTTAATACAGTGGCGGACACCAGGTCACAAGTCTTTAATGACAACATCGAGTGGATGTTGAATCCCCAAATTTTTTAGAGATATTATAGCTCATTTTGGGACACCAGATATTGACCTATTTGCGTCCAGGTTGAACCATCAGATACCAACGTATGTGTCATGGGAACCAGACCCTGGGGCAATAGCAATGGATGCATTTTCGATCCATTGGAGGAAATGGTTTTGCTACGCATTTCCCCCATTCTGCCTCATCAGTCGGGTATTGCAGAAAATTAAACTAGACTCTGCAACTGGCATATTGATCATTCCCGACTGGCCTACACAACCATGGTACCCGATGGTTGAAAAAAGTTTAAAACAGCCATGGATGGCGATTGGGAAACATCCCAAATTGATTACTCACCCTATTACGGGGATTAGTCATCCTTGCCATGGTCATTTAAACTTGTTGGTTCCGAAAAGACCGCTCATCCGGGCAGGCATCTCGTCAAGAGCCATAAACCTTATTGCTGCATCGTGCCGGGAATCAACCCGGAAACAATACCTCACTAAAAATCAGAAAGTGGGAGGTTTTCTGTGCCCGGAACAACAAGTCGTCCAACTCGGCAACAATACCTGATGTGTTGGAGTTTCTGGCAGGCCTCCATTTTGATGCTGGCCTCAGCTACAGTGCCATCAACAGCGCAAGGAGTGCGCTGTCGTCATACCTGGATATAGGTATCGGCTCCAACCACCTGGTGTCTAAACTAATGAGGGGAGTGTTCAACACCAACCCTCCACGACCCAGATATACAGTAACGTGGGATGTGGGGATCGTGCTGACCCTACTGAGGAGCTGGGCTCCAATAGATGAGCTACCATTGAAACAGCTCACCCTCAAGGTGGTGATGCTCATGGCACTGACGACAGCCCAACGAGTCCAGACGTTACAGAAACTGCGACTGGACAGCATAAAATTTTTTGTCAAAGAATTATTAAAACAGCACAGGCCAGGGGCGCATGGGCTGCAGCTGGAATTTCGGGCGTACCCTGTAGATGCCACATTCTGCATAGTCACCCATCTCCACCACTACATCCGAGTTACTGGAGTTATCAGGATGAAGGAGCAGGGATCCTCATCAGCCATAAACCTCCGCATCGTCGAGTGACTACACAGACTATCGCCAGGTGGCTCAGGGTGGTGCTGGATGCAGCAGGAGTTGCTACTGACATTTTTAAGTCTCATTCCACCAGGGCTGCATCCACATCAGCAGCGAGAGCCATGGAGGTGCCCATGGACCACATTCTCGCCACCGCGCGTTGGGCCAGTGAAAAAACTTTTCAGCGGTTCTATAACAGGCCTCTTGCTGCCTCTGCGACATTCGCAGAAGCTATCCTGGGAACCGCTCAGTAAATGCTTGTCCCCGAATTAGGGGTTTGTTGTTATTTGATTAATAAATTGTGTTGATTTTTCAGCCAGTTTCGACTGAACTCCATTAACAGTCTTCCTCCATCAGAATGGCGGCAGTGTGATAAGCATGGACGTTGTCCAGGGCGTGAAATCACAGAGCTTTGAAATCTTCACGAAGTCACTCACGTGACTCCGAAGTAAAATAGTAAGATTAAACGAGAACTTACTAAGTTTGAAGGTTGATCTGTATTTTACGAGGAGTCGCGGTGAGGGATTTCGTGCCCACCGCTCCCACCCTCTGTCATAAGGTCAACCAGGTAGTTCTACGGTTTTCATCTTACTATTTTTAGTCATGGTTTTGGTTCTGTGATTCCACACCGCTGCTTTGAAGGATGCCGCGCATGCGTGCTGGCGGGGTCTTCACGAAATCCCTCACCGCGACTCCTCGTAAAATACAGATCAACCTTCAAACTTGGTAAGTTCTCGTTTAATCTTACTATTTTACTTGTCAGGCAAAGTAGAGCCATTCATTCCTAATTTGCAAATAAGTAATGATCAGAGATACTTTGTTACAAACAAACAGGGAACAAGGAACTTGTTAAATAAATTCTAAGTGAATTTATGAGCTGAAGGATTGAGCTGCTCTTTCCCAACATTAATCAGTCCTGATCAAAAGTCTAAATAGGGCCTCAGGAAATATTCCCACAGTCAGTCTGCGTTCTAGAAATGCCTGAAAGATGGAATCTAATGTATTTATATTAATCTAATGGCATTGATATTGTACAAAACCAGCATCTGTTTCCCATGTGTCAGCATCTAACAGACAGCACAAGAGAATAATATGCTACGTTGTCAACCTCGGTGACTCAGGCACTCAATCAGAAATATATTGTCCAAAAGGTACAGCTTTCAAAACAATGTTGTATGCTATTAAGTATGGTGTTGTAAATAATACATGGAACATTTTGCACTATTTAATAGCATCTGCTGCATTATACATTAAAAATATATTCTGCTTTTTGGCTAGGAATCAAAAATATATAACATTACATAACACTTGATTCAGTGTTCACTGTGTGCAAATGTAGTGCATCTTTTTCATCCTCTTCCCAGGCAGTCTCTTGGACCTAATGCTCTCATTCCATTTCTAAGAGTTATGAGGTAACTGATGAGACATTGTGGGATTCTCAGACTGTGACCCAAGTGGAATAGGAGATGCCTGACGATGCCCGGATAATTTAGAATTTATTTATATTACTATTTAAGCTGAACTGCAAATAAATTGACTTGACATACTCCAAAGAATCACAAACTCTCCTTGAATATCAGCAGCCAGTCATTCTGCACGGAAATGGGCCCTTTGGCCCACCACGTCCATGCAATGCTTTTTGCCCATCTCACTAATTATATTTGCTCACATTAGGATCTTATCCTTCCATGCTTAGCCAATTTAACTATTTGTCTAAATGCTTCTTAAACACCCTACCATTTGACTTAAAAAATAATGCCATAGAATTATAGAGCAGTATAGAAATGGACCTTTCAGCACAACTCTTAGATGCCAGCCATCACTGCTGACAATGTTAATGCCACTTGCTTGCATTAGGCCGGCAGCCCTTTTCCCTTTTTTAAAAATCTTACTACCTGTCTGAATGCCTTTTAAATATTGCAATTGAATCTGCCTCTATCACTTCTTCTGGCAGCCTGTTTCATAAATCCACCACCTTCTGAGTGACTGAATAACCTGCTCTCAGATCTCTTTTAAATTTCTCCTCTCATCTAAAGCCCATGCCCTCTCATTTTAGACTCCCTTGGGAGAAAAGCCATGACTATTTGCCCCATCTCTGCCGTCCATAATCATAAACACCTCTAGTATTAATCTTCTTTTGTATTCTCCTCTTCATAGCTATGGGTGATGATGCTAAAAATTAGTGCTCAAAGTTCCTCTCGGCCAAGTTTTAGAACTTCAGCAGAAATATCTGTTTCTGAGGCGTTGTTATTTATCAATAGACATATGCTCTTTTCACCTTCCAGTTGGCTTTGGGCGACAGTGTGTCTGGCTGGATATATTACCCTGGTTTGGTATCAAGGATACTCATGTCAAGGATAAAGTTTGAGCAGTTCCTCAGCATGCTTCTTCCAGTGGACTGCATCTCTGTCCTTGATAAGGTCTTCTTTGCTTTTATTTCTCAGTGAAGAAGACTTTGGTGCTTGAACCAAAAGCTTGACAAGTGGTCTTGTACGCTCTGAAGACTCTAAAATGAAAACATAAAATGCGGAGAATTAACATTTGCCTAGACTAAATCGAGAGCAGATAGTGCATGTGCTACAAACTGCTGTACATTACTCATATGCTGTTTTATGTTTTGCAGTAAAAGTTTCATAGTTCCAAACACCAGTGTATTGAGCATAGAAAAAAATAGGCGCCGCTGACCAGCTATTGGATGGTGTACCATTTGAAAGGCATGTACAAATTATGGTTGGAAAATTATTTACATAAACAGCACTCACCCAGGTTAACATCTGTATGAAATTATTATACGCAGAATCATTGTGTGACTGTGAAAGGTGTTTGTGCATAATGTTTACCGATTGGTATTTCTATGCATAATTGTATCACTCACATCTTCTAAGTTGTAATATATAAAATACACCAGGGGATAATATTTAAAAACTTAAAAAACACACAAGGTAATTATGATGGAAGACTGGTCCACTTCCTTTGATTTTGATCTAGCCTGGACATGAATTAACTAATTGCAATGTGTAGAATGTAGGGTTGTTATGGTATGATGTAATGTAATTGTTATACCATGTTAGACCATTTCCCTTTTGATGAATGCGATATGTACTTCCTTTTTAACACTTATAGTTCCGATCTGCTCACTACACTAGGTGTAACAATGAAGAATGCTGACATTGGTTAATGATTCGCTATAATCAATCACAAACTAATGTCCAAAACATTCAGAGTTCGTAATGTGACATGGATAAGTGCTCTGCCAATGCAGTTGCTGGCGGTTTGCTTATTTTGCATTGATGGATACCACCAAAAGTGAACTTCTGCAGGTGAGTTTGTTTTATCATTAAATGTGTTTTTCTTAAAGCAGCGCAATATAGCTATCAGTTTCAAAAGTGAGCCGACCTTACAACCTCAATGCTCAATACATTTATAACATCTACGTTGCAGTTTTTGGGCTCACTGGTAAATGTGGCTTTGCCGGTTTTATGGACCAGTGACAAGAATTGGAATCTCAGATGATAGAGTTGAAGATGTACTTCTGTTGCACGGTAAGGCATATGAAACATTATCACTTACATATAATCTTGACATATGGTCAAAAACCAAGCATTTTACTCAAAATCAGAAGGTGGTGCATCTATTTACAATAAGCAAAATAAATAATTGATTGATATTGTGCACAGCTCAATCAAGTGTCAATCAAGTTTAGTTTAGTTTAGAGATAACTGGCCCTTTGGCCCACTGCGTCCATGTTGACCAATGATCACCTGTACATTAGTTCCATCCTACACACTATGGACAATTTACAAAAGTCAATTAACCTACAAACCTACACATCTTTGGAATGTGAGAGAAACACAGCACCTGGTGAAATCTCATGCGGCCACAGGGAGAATACACAATCTCCGTATACACAGCACCCATAGTCAGGATGAAACCTGGGTCTCTGGTGCTATAAGACAGCAACTCTACCACCTTATCACTATGCCAACCCAAGTGATGTAAAATTTAAAGTCTATGTTCTTGAGTAGGTTCAGATAATGCAGACCATTGAAGGATGCATATAAAGGCAACTCTGACATAAAGTACATAAAAGGAATATCAAAACGACTACACTGCTTGAGTTAGCAAGAATATTGTAATATATGCAGTATAGAGCAAATGACGTAGTAAAGGTCAAAAAGTATGACTGGGAAAGGAATCAGAGGAGAAAATAAACAGTAGGACTTTTCACGAAGCTGTCAACAGAGAGCATTTGCCAGATCAGTGAGAGAAACATAATTCAAAATAGTGCTTTAATTATAGTGTTGCTACCAACAAAAAGCAGTATGTCCTGTAAAGGGAAATTTGTAAACTGTGCAGAAAATTGACAATTTATATAATTAATATAAACACAATTTATACACCATTTTGTATAAAACATTTTCATCCAATCAAAATTCATCAAAGGATGGGAGTTCTGAAGCTGACACAGAGATCAACAATAATTCAGGTCTGAAGAAGGGTGTCGACACGAAATGTCACCCATTCCTTCTCTCCAGAGATGCTGCTTGCCCCGCTGACCTACTCCAGCATTTTGTGTCTATCTTCAATTTAAACCAGCATCTGCAGTTGTTTCCTACACAATAATTCTGACATTCATGAGTATGTTCATTATTCACAATATTAAGACACATAGCCATGAGTCGAAGGGAATATTTGCAACACAGATATTAATGTACAGTAACACTCCAACAATCCATCACTATCAGTACTTTGATGCTGCCAAACTGGACAATTGGATTAACTGAATTAACTGGACAATTGCATGTTACTTGTATTAATACCCAAATGCACAGATTTTAGATAGTAATATAATACATTTTTCAGTAAACTTTCAGTTTAAATAGAGTGCAGCAAACTAAGGCAGATAATTATAAAGAAATCAGGGGAAACATGGCCCCAGTGAGTTTATATGGAACGCTAGAGTGGGTTGTGTTTATATCAGTGTGGGAGTGAGCTCCTGCGAGCTTAAAATGTGTGCTGGAAATAGGGGCCCCGATAAAATATTGGCAATCTGCTCTCCAATTGTTTGGATATCCTAATGATTTGGCATGTGGTTCACCAATTTCTGCTTCCCATAATATCTTTAAACTCACCGGAACTTTATTCCCATGCTCCTTATAAACATTGTGAGGCCCTGTTCCATGCAGTTTATAAGGAATGTGGGAAACAAAGTTCCAGTATGCAGATAAGTAGAATAAGAACAGGCCCCTGTAGGTTTAGGAGAGTGTTACAATAAGGGCCCAAATGAGTTTTCAACAAGAATCAAAATGGGGTCTCAGTGTTTATAAGAATCATGGAATAGGGCATAGATTACATCAGCCGTTGTTTATAGACTACTGCTTGGTGGTCAATACCATCATCTTCTCCAAGCTGGTTACGTGAGGGACCAGTGGAGCGTCCCTTGTAGCCAGGGTCCGGAGGGTAAGGAGCATTGCCACTCCACCTAGGATCTGCAAGTGGAGGAGTGGCTCTGCTGTCAGTGACCGAAGGACTGGTGACGGGATCTAGGGAGTAGGCAGGGCTGAAGATGTCCTGGTTGGGTTGCTCCTAGGCCTGGCCCAGCTGGATATCTGCAAGTCACGGTGCCAGGCGGAAGAGGGCTTTGTCCGAGCCAGATGCTTACCCCTTTACTGGGGTTGTATAGTAGTTAATAGAATATTTGTAAAATAGTTTTTTGATACCTTTGTAACATGATGGTGGGTATGTCACCACGGTTTTGATTTTTTTAGGGGTTTTTGTAAGTGTTGAAATTAAATAAATTATTTTTTGATACATAAATAAAGTTGGTTACGCGAGGAGGTGTGATGCTGCGGAGCTCCCGTCCAAACTCAAAAACGAGTGAGTTTTAAACATCTTTGTGGAATTCGGAGGAGGTACAGCATTACTTTATACATCCCAGTGTATCGCTGCGACGCTGCAGAGATTTGTTTTAAAAGTTTCTGTGTGTTTTGGAACTGCGAGCAATTTTATCAACAAACATTTGTGCACGTTATTAATTTCTTAATCTATCCTCTTTTTTCTTCTATTATAACCTATCGTTATTATTTTCAGTTTGAATGGAGTTACAAATTGGATCAAAGGAGATATACACGTGAGAGACATTCAAGGGTCTTAAAATTCGTCTATTTGGAGTTCGGGTGTAAGGTCAGGTCTGTCGAACTGAACCATTGGCTCTATTATAGACCTCCATGGACAAAAGATGCAAGATTTAAAAATGAATAAGAGGAATGAGCTGGAATGTTAAAGGTATTAATGAACCAATTAAGAGAGGTAAAGTATTAGCACATTTAAAAGCAATTACTGATGTAATTTTATTCAAGAAACACACTTAAAAAAAGATGCCGAGCATAGGCTAAAAGCTAAATGGATAGATAAAACGTATCATTCTTTTTTTATACACAAATTTAGAGGCGTAGCAATATTATTTCGTAAAGGCACTTTATTAAAACATACATCAACTATAACTGACAGTGATGGTAGATACATTATTGTAATAGGAGAATTAAATGCTCAAAAAATGATTTTTGTTAATGTTTATGGACCAAACTTTGATAGTCCACTGTTCTTTAAGAAAATATTTAATAATATCCCGGAAATAGCACAACATAACTTAATAATTGGAGGAGATTTAAATTGTACACTAGACTCTTATTTAGACAGATCCACAAGACAAAGGAAAACCATATCCCATTCCAGTGACTTATTAAATGCATACATGGATACTAGTAATATTAAAGATGTTTGGAGAGTAGAAAATCCAAATGGACGAGAATATTCATTTAACTCACCTGTACATAAAACCTATTCAAGAATAGATTATTTTTTGGTAGACTCTAAACTTATATCACTTACTTACAATTCAAAATACCATAATATTACAATCTCAGATCACGCACCTTTAACATTTATGATTAAAATAAATGGTAAAACGGAAAAACAGGGACAATGGAGATTTAACCCACAAATTTTAAAAGACAAAGTAACCCAGGAATATATTATAGAACAGATCAAGATTTTCTTTGAAATAAATGATAAACCAGAAATATCTTCTTCCCTATTATGGGAAACTTTTAAAGCATATGCCCATGGAATTATGATTTCTTCTCAAGCATTTTATAATAAAGAGAATCGGAGGGAACAACAGGAATTGGAAAAGGAGATTAAACAATTAGACACAGAGAATGCTGCCAATCCATCCACAACAAAACATAACAAAATCGCTGCACTGAAATATAAATTAAATAAAATATACTTAGATCAAATTAAAAAACTCTATCAATACACTAAACAATTACAATTTGAATTTGGAGATAAACCTCAAAAATTATTGGCTCGTCAATTACGAAAAATGGAGGGAGAAAAAATAATCCATAGGATTAAATCATACAATGGCGAACCATTAGTACAACCCAAAGATATTAATGAGAGATTTTTGCAATATTATAAACATTTATATTCAGCTAAAATGACAGAAAACAGGATAGGAATAGAAGCATTAAAAAAAAATGTAATCTAAATGGGTTGGATTCACAAAATAGAGAATCACTAAATGCTGAAATATCAGTAAAAGAAATCGAAGAATCTATCAGATCATTAAAAAATGGTAAAACACCGGGACCAGATGGTATTGGTTCAGAATTTTATAAAACATTTTATGATCTGATTGCACCATGTTTGAAGATACTCTGTGAATACATCTATACCCACCAGAAACTACCAGAAATGTTAAATGAATCTATTATAACACATATACCTAAAATAGACAAAGGCCTGGATGACCCAGGATCATATAGAACTATAGCTCTTTTAAATACTGATCAAAAGATACTAACCAAAATATTAGCACAACGACTAAGCACAGTTATTAATAAATTAATTCACCCGGATCAAACAGGATTTAAACCAAAACGATATTCCTCATATAACCTGAGACGATTATTCAATATTATTTATTTGAAAAGAGGTATTAATAAAGACCTAGTAATTATATCGTTAGATGCGGAGAAAGCCTTTGACCAGGTGGATGGTCTTACATGTTTTCGGTTATGGAAACTTTTAAGTTGGGAGGGAGAGAAGTTTATTACTTGGTTTAAATTATTATACACTAATCCAACAGCCAGAATACTAACAAATCTAATGCTATCAACTAAATTTAATTTATTCCGAGGCTGCAGACAAGGTTGTCCTTTATACCCGCTATTGTTTGCACTTGCAATAGAACCATTAGCTCAACGTGTCCGATTACATCCTGAAATATATGGGTATGACACCAGAGAGAATGAAAATGAAATCTCCTTATATGCGGATGATGTATTACTTTATATTACAAATTAGTATTCCAAATTTACTAAAATTAATAACTGAATTTGGATTATTTTCAGGATATAGTATTAATTGGAATAAAAATGAACTCATGTCAATAATGGTAAATAACTTACATATACTACAACAATTTCCTTTTAAGATAGCAAACGAAAAAATCAAATATCTTGGAATTGATGTAACAAAAAGATTCGATTCTTTATTTAAATCCAATTTTCCACTTTTATTGAATACATGAAATAAGAATATTTTATATTGGAAAACATTACCTATTTCAATGCTAGGTAGAATTAATGCAATAAATATGATTTTTCTCCCGCAATTACTATATCTCTTCTAATTGATTCCGATATATCTTCCTAAAAATGTCTTTAAGAAGGTTGATTCTATAGTCACCAACTTTATCTGGGATTATAAGAGCCATAGAATAAATAAAAAACATGTATGTAAATCAAAAATAAATGGAGGTCTAGCACTGCCAAACTTTATGTTTTATTACTGGGCAGTTAATATTAAAAATATGAATTTTTGGTTAGTAGAGACAGATAAACAACCAATCTGGTTAAAAATGGAAAAAGAAGATTGTTCGCCTTTTGAAATTAGCTCGATTTTATTCGCTAATATTAAACTAGGTAAGAAAATCTATAGTGAAAATCCTATAATAGAAAGTGGGATACGTATCTGGAAACAAATAAAGAAAACATTAAAATTGAAATGTATACCACTAGTCCTTATCATTGTAAATAACGTTACATTTAAACCTTCAATCATGGACAAAGGTTTTCTACAATGGAAAAACTATGGAATTAATAAGATGGGCTATCTCTATGGGGAAAACTCCTTCATGTCATTTCAAGAATTACAACAAATTTATGGATTACAATCAAAAGATAATCTAATTACAAATTAGAGACTATGTAAAAGCAAACACACAAGAAATCAGAAATAGAAAGACAGAAATTTTAGATGAATGTCTAAATAAACACCCGAACACATATATTTATAACATTTTATTGGAAAACGATGTCCCAATGACAGAAATATATAGGCAATCATGGGAAAATGAATTAGGTCAATTAATCAGACTAGAAGTATGGGATGAAAGTTTACAACATATACACCATTGTTCATTAAATGCTGGACAATCTCTTATACAATTTAAAATATTACATAGATTACATTATTCAAAATCCAAATTACATCGTATTTTTGAAATGTATCTGCCATATGTGATAAATGTCAGTACTTAGAAGCAAACTTAACGCACTCATTTACAAATTGTATAAATATTACTAAATTTTGGAAATATTTAAGATAATTTCAAATGTTGTTAATATGAATCTGATCCCTGACACAAAATTAATAATATTGGAAATATTAGAAGCAGATCAACTAATAACAACGAATCAAAGAATTTTTATTGATTACAGTTTAATAATTGGGAAAAAATTAATATTGAAATTCTGGAAAGGTCCTACATCCCCCACAACCAAAATGTGGATTACAGGAATGTCGGAGACACTTCATCTGGAAAGATTAAGGCTTGTCCTACTGGACGTTGGATCTTTTCAGAGGGATATGGTCTCCATTTATCGAATATTTAAAGGGTCAAAATGGCTCGGTGCGAGAGCCTGACTGAAGCCTGAATAAAGGAATGGATGAAGAATCATATATAACAAATCATGGATATATCTCCAATGATGGATAACTTGTTTAACACTCCACTTTTTTTTTTTTTTGATTTTCTATTTTTACTTTATTTTTCTCTATTTTTTCCTATCTGTAATTAAAAAAAATGTGTAGAAATACAAATAAGACATAATTGCTAATATTAATAATATTACAAATGTATGTGACAAGTATATTCTTTTAATATGTACTTACGTCTAATAAAAATATTTAACAAAACTTTTATCAACAAACTGCGTAGCTCCCATAACTGAGGCTGGCAGCCTGCCAGGAAACTGTGGCACACCAAAAGGGGGCGAACATTTTTCTCAACTTTTACACCTGCGCCTGGCGTCGGGACTCACGGATGGCAAACTTGGCCAGGCCCAGGAACAACCCATTGCATGTGATTGACAGGCGAGAGGACCAATCAGCTGATCTCAAGGTTTATTAACCACTCATAACTTTTTTATTTTTCATCAATGGGAAAATTCCTTGGGGCTGGCTCAGCAGAGGAGGACTGTGAGTAAGATGGCCAAAAATCACAGCGATACAGTGTACCATTTTTTCATAAAATCAATATACAGCCCAGATAGGAAGTGGTCAAGATGAGACTTCTAATTATATAGATATTTGATTATTTATTGAGTATGTGTGCATGTGTATGTATACACACTGAACTTTTTTTCTCCTGTTATGTACTAATTTTACATATTCTGTTGTGCTGCAGCAAGTAAGAAGGTAATTGTCCCATCTGGGATACATGACAATAAAACACTCTTGACTCTTGATCATCGAGAAATTGTTCCACGCAGAAGGTGAATCATGCGAGGAGAATTTTATGGCTTTTTATAAAACTGAAAAATGATACTGCATTCACAATGGGAATGCTGCCACATTTACTAATATTTGCACAGCCTAAGTGTACATATCTTCCAAAGATCCTCGCACGATAGATGATCAACAACTACACAAGCGTGACAAAGCCAAGAAAAACTGCATGAAAGCTAATGCAGAGAAACACATGAAATTCAGATCTATGCCTTTACAGCCTGGGGACAAAGATCGTAGGAAACTTGATAACCACATAGGCAACTAAGCAACTCCATATGGACTGCAGCCATTTGAAGAAATTGCTCCAATAGGATCCATGATCTCAAAATTGTATTGTTTGCAAACTACCACAAGACTTCCCATTCTTCAAAGCACACAAAACATCAATCGCCAGCGAGTTTGAAATGGATAACCTTATGCTTTCAGGTGAAATTGAACAATCCCATTTGATGCATGAGCCAACAGTTTCAAACTTGGAAATGACACGTGATATCCATAGCTCATATGGAAAACTTCCACATATGTAAAAGATTCATAACAAACTAACACAGGATTTTAAAATAGATAAGCTAAGAATATCAGATCATGAAGTGATGGTGAATGTGGTTTGTAACGATGTTTTATTAATTAATAAATATCCGTCATAAAACCACAGTTTGTATTTCTCATTTAAGATCGTCTAGAGCGCTAAGCATTTCTTATACTTCTGCTGTTACAATAAGAAAAATAGCTGTTGTTTACATCATGGTTAACAGCGTGTCTATATATTTATTCAGAAGTATAATAACTGAAGGAGATGAAGATTATATAAGAAGGTGAACTGCACTATTGAATGACTTCATGACTAAGTGCAGGCCCAATATTGTAAATGGTGAGTATTAACTAAAGATAGCCTGCTTGTCACCTTCCATACCAGGGCTTCCCATCGTGTCCTCAGTTCATTGCCCATCTCCCCTTGCCTCCACACAGGGATGATCGTTTTATTTTCTGAGGAGCCCTATTCTCTCCCTTAATGCATTTGTAAAATCTCTTTGCATTTTCCTTACTATCTGCCAGAGCTATCTCTTGCTTCCCCTTTTGTCCTCCTTATTCCAAGAATTTCTTATGAATTTTGATTGGGAATCACAATTGCATATTTGACTACTTAAACACTTGTCAAATTAAGTTTTGCAGCTACCTCTGGTATAAGCATTAAAAGGAAAGGAATTTCGAGCCGATGAATTAAGCCCCATGGGATTCAATGGGAGTTGGCAAATTGGATCTCCAATTGGGCAGGAAACAAGTGGAAATGTTTGATAAGCACTTTAGTTGATTTGAAGGATGCTGCGGTGAGATTTTTTTCACCCTTCAGTGGAAGCCTGAATTGTTAACCAAGGCAAGAACTTGCAAAACAGTTAAGTTTGTAGATGGATAGGTTCTTGACCTAATTCCAGATATGACAGGTTTATTGTATGAGGAGAGATTAAGCAGACTGCGCTAAAACCTTCTGCAGTTTAAATGATTAAGAGATGATCACATTGAAACATGCAAAATTCTTAAGGGGTTTGATGTTTTACCTGTCTATGGAGTCCAGAAACAAGGAACATAATCTAAAAATAAAGCGATTAGTCATTCAGAATTGAGATGAAGAGAAATTTCTTCACAAGAAAGTGGTGAATCTTCGGAATTCTCTAGCCAGGAGACTGAGGCAATAGCTGGCAGACAGAGTGCCCTCTGTTTGCATTACAATGAAAGGTGGGCCTTCAGCTGTAGGAATTGCATGGCAGGTTTGGAGCAAAATGGTGAAGTGATGGAATAAAAGATCTGTTCATGTCTAACTGCAGACTTTGCATATTATTGGATCTAGACTCCTCCAAGCTGTTTGATATTTCCTGCAACATTTCCGGCATCTCACAAAGCAGTCATATCAGCCTTTGCAGGTTGTCCATCAAAGTCTAGATTTGACCTTTCTGGATCAGAATTCCAGGTGACACATTCCCACTTGTCCATCATATCCAGATCCTGCATCTAAATTATTTTTTACACAAAATCCATGTGCCAAACTGGTGGCTGTAACTGTCAGATTAAGTAATGAGGTGTGCTCTTCATTGTCTTGTTGTTCGGAGGTCACTGCTGGAGCTGTTGTGAGCTCTTGAGTCATTTAAGAAAAGGAGGTTGTGGTGAGCTGAGAGAGCGAGGAGGGATAACTAAAACATTTTCATACTGTAAATATAAGTTGCTGAATGGAGATATTAGAGGAGAATTAAAAATGAAAACATGGTCAGTTTTAACAATCTCTTCATTGTTGTGATGCTTGGACTCTGCAAACCAGGCTCCAACCTTCCGAGGACCCTGTGAATGATTTCCAGCATCAGTTGGAAGGGATGAGCACCTTTGTTTTAAGAGGTGCAGACGTGGCTTTAAACATTACCAGCCAACTGCAGCTGAAGATAGTGACCCCCTGAATCTGCATCCCATGGCTACATTCTAATATATCATACAGTGAAGTTGGCATTGACTAGTTGCTGCAATTCTTGTAATGTCCGTGTGTCTGTGATTTTTTCATTTGTGACTTGCATCGGGACTAAATGATGCAATTTACTTTCACACAGAAATAGTAAGATTAAATGAGAACTTACCAGTTTGAAGTTTGATCTTTATTTTATGAGGAGTTACGATGAGCTATTACGTGAAGAAGGCCGTCAACCCGCATGCACGTCAATCTTCAAAGCAGCGGTGTGAAATCACAGAAGAACAGTTGTTGAACTAAAATGGTAAGATTTCAGCTGACTAGAACTTCCAGAAAGATCATTATGCTCCTCATAAAATAAAGATCAAACTTCAAACTGGTAAGTTCTCATTTAATCTTACTATTTTACTTCGGAGTCACGTGAGTGACTACGTGAAGACTTTGAAGCTCTGTGATTTCATGCCGTGGAAACGTGTCCATGCATCACACACTGCATCAATTGACCAGGAAGAGTGAGAAAGAATTAATGCATTCAAACATGACATGAATAAAAATGCTAATACTTTAATAGCGAAATGAAAACTAACAGTGACCCCTCTCACCCAGGGGGAAACTGTGAAACAGAACATAAAATATTATTAGCAAAAGTCCCCGGTCTGGCGATAGGTTTATTATAAAACCTTTGGTACGTCCGCTCATTAGACCATCCCGCAGTTGCTAGAATGAGGTCGAGAGGGATGTCCATATCCCTTGCTGCTGACGTCGATGCAGCCCTTGTGGAATGAGGTTTAAAAGTGTCAGTGTTCACTCCTGCACATGCCAGAACCTGTTTAATCCATCTTGAGATGGTCTGCACTGTAACCTTTCTATGAGGTTTGGTGTAGCTGACGAATAATGATAGTTCCGAGCCTCTGAGGCTCTTAGTGACCTTAGAGTATTGTAATATGTGAGATACCACACACAACCGTAGGTCTAAGGGGTAAGCCATAAAACTCAATTTTGGCCCCAACATCCCTGGCCTACTCTGCTTAATGAGATCATGAACAAAAAAGGTGATGTGGTCACAGGATGTAATCATGCTGTCCAGTCTAAGTTTATGTAATGTCTGGACCCGTTGAGCTGAGGCCAGCGCCATGAGCATGACTACCTTGAGTGTGAGATAATGCAGAGACTGGGATGAAGCTGGTGCCCACTGACGGAGCAGCGTGAGAACCATGCTCACATCACATATGTGTGAATACCTAGGCCTTGGGGGAGTAGAGTTTAAAATGCCCTTCATGAATTTAGTTATTAAGGGATGAGATCGTACCGTGTGATTCCCTGACCCCAGCCATAAATAAGATGACAAAGCACTCCTAGCACTATTTATGGCACTGTAACTGAGCTTCTGATAATAGAAAAGTGATGAAAGAAACTCCAAAACACCTGTGATCGAAGCCGTGTCATATGACATTTTTGAGAGAGAACAGTACATCTCCCATTTCTTTATGTGAGTGAGGTACTGTTTTTGGGTGCTCTTCCTCCAAGCCGCAGTGATCACATCTATCGTACGCTCTGAAAGCCCCAGTGCCAGGAACGGTCTCCTCAGAATCTGCAAACCAATAAATTTATATGGTCATGAAGAGGGTGGCTATCCCCTGTCACAGGGTGTACCAGCAGCTTTCTGATCTTGGGGACAGCCATAAAAGGCTGTGTAATTATAGCTAGGATGAATGGGAACCAATGCTGAGTCGGCCAGTCTGGTACTACCAATATGCCAGAAGCGGAGTCTTGCTTCATCTTGGCCAAACATCGACTGATGAGGCAGAATGGGGGAAATACATACAATAATTTTCCACCCCAGTGTAGCGAGAAAGCATCTACTGCTCCTGCCCCTGGGTCTGGTTCCCATGACACGTAATTTGGTAACTGATGATTAAGCCTGGATGCAAACAGATCAATGTCTGGTACACCATAACGAATGACAATGTCATTAAACACTTTGTGATTCAACATCCATTCCTTGTTGTCGTTGAATTGTCGTGACCTGTTGTCTGCCACCATGTTATATCTACCTGGTAAGTAGATAGCTGAAACCCAGATGTTTCTCGTAATACACCAGTGCCAAATGAGGTTAGACAATTTATCACAGGATACAGACTTACTTCCACCCATGTGATTAATGTACGCTACTGCTGTAGTGTTGTCAACCTGAAGTTGAACATGCACATGATGCATATTGCTACAATAAGCCTTTAACCCATAGAGTGCTCCCAACAACTCTAAGTAGTTAATACCATGTGACTGAAGCATCGATGATTCCTGCAGATTCCATCTGCCCCCGCAGCTAGAGGCAGTGTTGGTAGCACCCCAACCCAGAGCACTGGCATCAGTTTGCAGGATAACTGATGGTGTATCAACTAAAATAGTACTAGAACAATACTGAATATTGGTAACGCACCATTGTATTTTAGCAATGGCTTCAGCTGGCAACTGCATGGGTCTATCGAAGCGACCACTATGAAACTTGAGTGCCTGCTCCTTTGAATGCAGTAAATTTAGATAGTGCAAAGGCCCGAACTGAGCAGCTGGGAAAGCGGCTATTAATTTGCCAATTATACTAGCCACATGTCTAATAGAAGGTTGGTTCTTAACAACCACGTTTCTGCAGGCTTCCATTAACTCTAATTGCTTGCCCCAAGGCAGAGTCACCGACATTTGCATTGAGTTAATGGTCAATCCCAAATAATCAATTATCGTAGATGGTACCAATTTAGCTGGATGGATTAGAAACCCCAGTCTCTCAAACATGAGTTTGGTAACTTACACAGATAATTCAGCTAATTCCAACGTCTTCCCAATGATTAAGATGTCATCCAAATATGCCATGACTATATGATTCTGTGCCCTGAGTAGCCCCAGGATTGGTTTAAGCAATTTTGTGAATCGTCTGGTCGCTGAGGTTAACCCATTAGGCAATGCTTTAAACTGCCACAATTGCTCCATCCAGCTAAATTTCAAATATCTCCTGTGGTCTTCATGAATGGCCATTGAATAGTAAGCATCTTTGAGGTCAATGCATGCCATGTAACATGCTTTAGAAACCAGTTGTTTAGCAGTGACAAAGTTTTCCATTTTGAAATGTTTATACTGCACAAAGGTGCTAAACTCACTTAAATCAAGAATGGTTCGACATCCTCCAACCTTCTTTTGCCTAGTAAATATATTGGACACAAACTCGTGAGGTTCACGACTCGACCTCTCAATTACCTCTTTCTTGAGTAAAGACTCAATTTCCTCTTGTGCACTCACACACTCCTGTTGTGAAAGAACAAAAGTGCAGCTCGGTGTATGCTGAGTGGGTGGAGATGAGTCGAAAAGGAACTCAATTTTAAAACCTTGTATACTGCGCAGTATAAACGGGTCAGATGTTATCCAATGCCATTCATGTAAGAAAAACTGTAATCTACCCCCAACTTGTAACTGATCCATCGAGAATATGTTACGCAAACAACCGGACTCACTTACCTCAGTACTTATCGGCGGTATGGTGTTTGCTTCTGCCCCCAAGGACTGGGGGTTGGACTGTTGCAGGGCGCCATGCGCACATCTTGAACATGGCCCGGCTTGGGCCCTGCCCTAAAAAAGGCCTCTGTGCCTGCTGCTCATGACGTCCACCATATCCGGCGGACCGTTTGGTGTGGAAAGGGGGGTATGGATACTGTCGCCGGAAAGATGAGATAAGACCAACGTTTTTTGCCTCCTCATCCATTTCCTTTACCTGCTTAGGCAGGTCTTCCCCGAATAGTAGGTTTGGGGGTCTGCAAATTTCGGGTTCAGAGCAGGACGGGTGGTATTTTTCCAGAGGCAATTGATTTCAAAATGTGCATTGCACATTAATGCCATCGCGTCCTGCTGGGTATCAGAGAGGGGCACTCCATCCACTGACCTGGCAAAGGTCGTGATACCTGAAGCAAGTAATCGTAAAACCTTTTGAAGTTTTACTTCCTGGGATCTGACGCCCCCTCCAATGTGTCCCCAGATGGAATTGTTCACTGTCGGGACACAGTTCAATGGGGTAATGTATTTGGCAATAGTTTCTTCATGGCCTGGTCTTGGAGTTGGTGGGAGGCCAGGTAATTGATGCTTATGGCCAGTTCTTCTCCTAATTGCTCCCCTGTTAGGGAAGGGATAGCAAATTTGGATGCCATCGGGGGTACTCCCGGGGTATGGCCCTCATGCCTTGAAGCATGCTGCCCAGCTGTGCCTCCGTACTCTGAGTCAGTATAATACTGGCCTCGTACGCTTCCCTCATCAGAGAGGGGAATATGCAGCCCTGACACAGGTGCTGTTGCCTCGGGTTCCCCGTAATACCCGGGCTCAGATAGCTCACTCCTCCAGAGCATATCATTGTGGAGCAACCTATCCATAAGTTGCTCCATGTGGGTCAGCCTGCCGTCAACACTGCCTGTAGGTGGGGGGGAAATTTCCACCTCTTAGCCCGACTCATCTGAGTCCAGGGCACTTACCCTTTTTCGTGGCTATTTTCCCCCGCGGGGTAGCCAAGGTGCTGGGAATTGGCACCATGTCTGTACCGCTGGCTCCTCTGCCAGCGAGCCTGAAGGCGAATTCGGCGGCTGCCCGCTACCCGCAGGCCCACAGTCTTCAGTAACCGGTTTCGATGCGGCCCGCCTCTTCACCTTGGACATGTTCTCCGCTATTTCGAGTACGCTGAAACAAACACAATAACCGAACCCGGAGCAACGACCTCAGATAAAGTGTAACACTTACCTGAGCATTTTTAAACTTATCGCTGGAAGGAGCGACGCGCCCGCCAGTCAGTCATTGCGCAATGCGTCAGACGTAATGATGTGCATGCGGGTTGACGGCCCTCTTCACGTAGTCACTCACGTAACTCCGAAGTAAAATTCCAGCACAATTTTGATAGGAATATGGATTCATTCCTATCCCTATAACTACCCAAATATCAGTTAAATGTTGTTATACCTGTTTTAACCACTTACTCTTGCTGTTTGTTCCATCCATATACCGCCCTCTGTCTGAAAAAGTAGCTCCTCAGGTTCCTTTAAATCTTTTTTCTCTCACCATAAACATAAGCTACTAATTCTTTATACCAATACACTGGGGAAACCCCTGTATGCATTCACTCTACCGATGCCCTTCATGATTTTATATACTGCTATAATATCACTGCTTGGTATCCTGCACTCCACGGAATAAATATTTAGCTAGCCCAACTTTCCATATAACTCAGTCCCTTGAGTGCAGGCATCATCATTGTAAATCTTTTCTGCACATTGTACAGCTATAGAAATAGACACCTACCCAATAGCAGGGTGACCAAATATGCATACAATACACGAAGGTATGAATAGGAACTCAGAGTCAAATAATTTAATATCATACTTGTACAATATCTATCTAAATATAGAAATTCCATAGTCAGATGTAATTAGAAGAGAGTGGGAACAGGAATTAAGCCTAATCCCCAAAGACAGATGGAAAAAATATCTCTTATATAAACATAATTGTTCAATTAATGTAAGACATATTCTAATCCAATTTAAAATACTACACAGACTATATTACTCAAAACCTAAACTGAACAAAATGTTTCCAAATGTATCACCTATCTGCGACAAATGTCTTTCTCAAGAAGCAAATATAACACACTCCTTTGCCTCTTGCATAAAACTCCATAAATTTTGGAAAGGAATATTTGAAATCTTCTCAAAATTATTAAAAACAAAATTGGACCCCCATACAGAATTGATTATTTTTGGAATAGGAGCCTGCTCTAAGCTATCAACATTTCAATTGATAGTTTCCTCAATTATGGCCTGATAATGGCAAAAAAACTTCACCCAAATTTTGGAAAAATGCATCCACCCAACTCTTAAAATGTGGATCACAAGCATGTCTGAGATGCTACATCTCGAAGATATGAGACTCGTCTTAGCAGGAAAATCAGAGCAATTTTTAAAGATATGGTCTCCTTTCACCGATTCATTACATGCATAGTATGGTGCAACACAACTTCGGAATTAAACCGATTTACGGACATGGTGATGGGTGGGGTGAGAAACAAAGTAGGAATGTCACACTTTTTTTTTCTATTTATTACTTTTTGTTTTTGTCTTTTTATTTTTTTGTAAGTTTTTACTTAGCCACTGTGACTACACTCTTTGGTAGTTTAGGGGTTTACACATTCACTAGGTCTTTCACTCTCTCTCTTTCATGCTCTTTTTCTCCTTTTCTATTTCATTTTTGTCAAAATTAAAATGGAAGATGTACAATAAATGTATTTTGTCACATGCCACGGTTTATACTCCTGTACACTGTGGCCTCACAGATGTCTTGTACAACTGCTACATAACATTCCAACTTCCACACTCAATGCCCTGAGAGATGAAGGCCAGTGTGAGGAAAGCATTTTTCACCACCTTATCTAGTTTTTATGGAACTATGTATTTGTTCACCAATGTCCCTCTATTCTACAACCCAGGGCTGTAGAGGCGAAGAATACAGACACAAAGTGTA
The DNA here is from genome assembly GCA_035221665.1 of Okamejei kenojei. Taxonomy (NCBI): domain Eukaryota; kingdom Metazoa; phylum Chordata; class Chondrichthyes; order Rajiformes; family Rajidae; genus Okamejei; species Okamejei kenojei. The sequence goes on from CM069156.1 coordinate 14,419,164, forward strand.
CATCTTCGTGACACTAGTGTTTCAATTAGGTCCCATGCACATGCATACACTTTTGCAGTGAGTCATGTTGGACAAACATGGAAAGATATTACAGAGGGTTACAAGAATAATAGGGTTGATCTAATATATCCGTGGACTGCCCTAATGCTAAGGGCTTAGATAGAATGGAATTTATTAAGTGTGTTCAGCAAAGTTTCTCGGGCATTAGATGGAGGACCCTAGTAGGCGTAAGGCAAAGCTTGACAAACTCTTGGGAAATAGGGCAGTACAAGTGACGGAGGAGTTACTGGGGCGCACTTTGATTAGTTCTATTAGATTTTAAATAGTTATGGAAAAGGACAGACGTGGACCACAAGTTAAAGTTCCAATTTGGGATAAAGCGAATTTTGATGATATTAGACAGGAATTTCGAACAGTTGATTGGAGTACGTTGTTTGCTTGAGGGTAGCTTATGTTGTGCTTTTATTTAAGGATTGCAAAGGAAAACAAGGGAACTATTGGACAGTAAGCCTAACATCTATGGTAGGTAAGTTATTGGAGAGGATCTTTGAGGGATAAGGTATGCATACATTTGGAATGACAGCGATTGATTCGTGAATAATCGGCACAATTTAGTGCATTGGAGAATATGTATTGTGAATTTGATTCTTAATTGAAACACTTGAAGATGTGCATTTTGTGTCTTTATTGTTTTCCTCTACAACCACTGATCATGATAGATGAGAACAGTCCAAAGACTGATGAAGGGTCTTGACCCGAAACGTTACCCAGTCCTTCTATCCAGAGATGCTGCCTGTCCCACTGAGTCACTCCAGCATGTCTATCATTGTAGATCCTTTTTTAAATAGTACATGTGGGGGGGGGGGTTCTTGAAGCAGCTGAATGTCCAGTGACAAGTGCATGATTTAAGCAAAGTGTGAGCTGGATCATTGTAGCTCATATACTTTCTGAGGGGCAGTGCCTGCAAAGAATCAGATTTGATAGGAGAGTGTTGATAGATGCATGCTACTTGCTGCAGACAGAGCAGCAGTCGCAGAATCATGCCTAGACAGCTCTGCCGCTCAGTGTGGTCCTAATTTTTTCTCTGCTGGCTCATTCTAAGCAGATGCTCCAGATTTTAGCCATGTTTGTATGCTGGCTGCTCTTGTTTCAGTAAAAATGTGTACAACATCTTCTTACAACATACAACATACAACACGACAACACGGCAACAGGCCCTTCAGCCCACAATTTCTGTGCTGCACATCATGCCAAGATAAATTAATTCCATATCCTCCATTCTCTGCATATCCATGTGCCTATCAAAAAGCATGTGAAACAGCACTATCTTATCTGCCTCCACCACTACTCCCAGCAGCGTGTTCCAGCCTCTGTAGAAATGTCTTGCCCCACACATCCTGTTTACCCTCTCGCCTTAAAGCCCCCCATTTATTGACATTTTCACCCTATCCTGCATAAGAGGAGCAGACCACCTTGCACACTACCCACCTGCCCACTAAGACCTACCCCATCTGTGAGAGATGTTTAAGAAAGAACTGCAGATGTTGGAAAAATTGAAGGTAGACAAAAATGCTGGAGAAACTCAGCGGGTGAGGCAGCATCTATGGAGCGAAGAAATAGGTGATGTTTCGGGTCGAGACTGTGGAAGGGTCTCAACCCGATACGTCACCTATTCCTTCTCTCCATAGATGCTGCTTCACCCGCTGAGTTTCTCCAGCATTTTTGTCTACCATCTGTGAGAGAGATTGGTTTCCTCACTGGTCTCAACAGCCACCTCAGAACTCACAAAATCATAGTAAGTCATTCTTAATCATGAGGGATTACTGAAGAAGAAGACTGATTTTTGTGATAATGGCACTCTTAGGACTACTGACTGAAATGTTTTCAAATGCTTCAGCCTTGTCCTTAACACCCACATGTATTAATTCTGTGTGTTGTTACTGCAAATCTCCAGCAGAATCTTTGCTCGAACAGCAAAACCTTCATGCTGTACATGTCAGACATCCCCTCACTGACCAGGAATGAAGCGTCTAATGTGTAAAAATACTACTAACCCCACATTTCTGCCACTGTGATTCAGAGCCATTAAAGTTGGACGGGAACAGAGAACCAGTTTTTGAATGCCAAAATCAATAAAGCAATGGGAAGAGAAGGTTAGAACAAACAGGTGCCAAACCAAATGTTTGCCAGTTTGCATTCAAGAACAGGTGAAATTGATAGAAAACAGTCTTTGTTCACAACCAGGTCCCAGCAGAAACTTTGGAACTATGGAGGAAACATTTAAGCTACATCTGTCAAAACTTGGCAATATTTACAATATCCATAATAAGCTTATTTGAATTCATTTAAACAATCGTCCTAGGCTCCAGTTTCAAATCACACATTAAAAGTAGATTCTTAGACAGTGAGTATTATATATTTTTTGCACCATGCCCTGCTGTGACATTTATGTTTAATCAAAAGTGCATTGGGGTCAAGGAACATCCTACGGATAGACAACATTCTGTTCCTTTTAGTCTTCTATTAATTTTCCTTTGATAGATGTGCATAGCATGAGATAAATTGGTACTTTAGATCAACTTAGTACATGATGATAAGTTAAAAACAAATAAATTGGACAATGTGATCAGCTGTTGGGAATGTTGGAAGGCACAGAATGGTGTTTTGAAGAGCAAGGGGAAAAGTTGTGTGCAGATGTCAGAGAAATGTGTAATTAAAAAGCCAAGGCCAGGAAACTCAGTGGTCTAGTTTTCCCTTTTTGCAAAAAAAAATTGCTTGAGGAACTCAATGGGTCATGGAACCTTCGGTGCAGGGAAATGGATAGACAATGTTTTAGGTCAGGATTCTTCTTCAGAAGTGGGAGCGGGGGAAGAGGATGGTGGGAGAGCATGAAAAAAAAGACGGGAATGGGACAAAGTCTGGCAATTGATAGGTGGAAGGTAGACACATAATGCTGGAGTAACTCAGCGGGACATGCAGCATCTCTGCAGAGAAGGAATGATAGGTGGATACAGGTAAGGGGGAGGGGTTATCTTTTCGGTGTTGTGTGTGACAATTTGCACATAATTTATTTTGAGAATTGTGTGTACTACTATTTATGCTTTGGAGTAAAGTAAAGAGCATAGCTGTACACACGTTAAAAAGATACATTGGTGCAATTCGGTGACCTCAGATATTACGTAACACTGTTTCAACCCCTTGTCCTGCTAAATGACTGCATTCAGCAAACTAATTATTGCACTTGAGTGAACCACGCATGAAAAACATGGCAGAGAGGATCAACAAAAGTTTGGAGCAGAGAATCAGGAGTGATTTCCTTACCCAAATGATAAGAATGTATGTAAAACACTGCTGGAAAGTTTTGTTCTGGCAAATACCATGTGTCCTGAATGACCTACTAGAGAATTAAGCCGGTAGGTGTAAATGATCTTTATTCATCATGACAGGTCAAGCATTCTGGAGAAGATCTGGTGAAATACTGTCTCGTGGGTGAAATACAGTAGAATGTTTCCAACCTCAAAGTATATAGAGTTTATATAGGCTTAAGAACAAAAATTATGGCAGCTATTTCAGTACAATTTCAATAGCTACAATGACATTGCTGACCTCATTATTCTGAGTGCGAAAAATGGTTCCATTGTATTACACAATTATAAGGGGTACGCACTGTAACTGATAAGACACCTCCAAATGTTCAAACATCTTTGCTGGCACAAAGTAATTTACATGGCTGGTCTAAATGCTTCTGAGAGCTGAGAACCCAGATACCCAAATATAGTGTAGAAACATAGAAACGTAGAAACAGAAAAATAGGTGCAGGAGTACGCCATTCGAGCCAGCACCGCCATTCAGTATGATCATGGCTGATCATCTAAAATCGTTCCTGCTTTTTCCCCATATCCCTTGATTCTTTTAGCCCTAAGAGGCTAAAATCTAACTACCTCTTGAAAACATCCAGTCAATTGGCCTCCACCAAATTCAGTGGCACAGAATTCCACAGGTTCACAACTCTCTGGCTGAAAAGGTTTTTCCTCATCTCAGTCCTAAATGGCTTACCGCTTATTCTTAAACTGTGACCCCTGGTTTTGGACTCCTCAACATTGGGACCATTTTGCCTGCATCTAGCTTGTCCAACCCTTTAAGAATTTGACATGTTTCTATGAGATCTCCACTCATCCTGCTAAATTCCAGTGAATACAAGCCCAGTCGACCCATTCTTTCATCATATGTCAGTCCCGCCATCCCGGGAATTAACCTGGTGAACCTACGCTGCACTCCCTCAATAGCAATAATATCCTTCCTCAAATTAGGAGACTACAATTGCACACAGTACTCCAGGTGTGGTCTCACCAGGGCCATGTACAACTGCAGCAGGACCTCCTTGCTTCTAAACGCAAATCCTCTCGCAATGAAGGCCAACATGCCATTAACTTTCTTCACTGCCTGCTGAACCTGCATGCTTACTTTCAGTGACTGATGTACAAGCATACCCAGGTCTAGTTAAACCTCCTCTTTTCCAAATCTGACACCATTCAGATAATAATCTGCCTTCCTGTTCTTGCCACCAAAGTGGATAACCTCACATTTATTCACATTATACCGCATCTGCCATGCATCTGTCCCCTCACCGAACCTATCCAAGTCACCCCGTAGCCTCATAGCAACCTCCTCGCAGCTCACACTGCCACCCAGCTTTGTGTCATCCGCAAAGTTGGAGATGTCACATTTTATTTCCTTGTATAAATCGTGTAAGAAGGAGCTGCAGATGCAGGTTTAAACCGAAGATAGACACAAAAAGCTGGAGTAACTCAGCGGGACATAGTGTAGTGAAGGCTGACTCCCTGGGTAAACAATTAGTCCAATAATTGATAGGCAGAGCAAACGAGCTGATTAACATGTTTCATCTGCTTAGTGACAAAATAAATCTGGTCTGAAACCTTCATTGATCTCTATCACAATATTGCAAAGTAACTTAGCTGATGGTGTCTGATGCCTGTTGATGACGGCCAATTAGCATAGTTCCATTGTCTTACCTGCTTGTTATGGGGACAAGAACATTGCAGGATCATGTCACTTTGTAAACCACAGCAAACCAGTATGATTTATTTACCTTGGCAATAAAAACTAATACATTTTCCTGTTAGCTTTCTGTGCGCACATGTTTACTTTCACAATTTTTCCTATTTTCTCCCTGCCAAATTCATATTTCCCTTATTATGCTCCATCCTGCTTTATTTCCCTGCCTACTCTTTGCATCGTCTTCACAGCTTACATTCCTACATCACTTTTTAGCAGCTCACTTTTTTATTTGGACCAACCAACTTGTATCTATCTTATCAGCAGCACAAGTCTTCCAGGGGTTCTATTATTAACCATTTGCCCACTACTATTCTGCCACTACCGCTGTGAACACCTTGATCAATGGAAGTAAGTTAGAATCATGGAGAAGCTAAAATACCAAGTGAAATGTCATCATGCTGTGCATCACAGAACACAATGCCTTAATACAGGCATTATTTGGCAAGTAATTTAATTAATATGTTTGCCGCACAGAAGAAGATAGAAAAAATATCTGTCGCTTGCTAACTGTGTATGTCGACCATGGTGCCATTAATTTGCACATCTGCCTGCATCTGGTCTGCAACTTTCCATTCCATGCCTGGCTGTGCCTGTCTAAATACCTCTTACTGTATCTGCTTCCACCACTTTCTGTAGCAACGTGTTCCAGGGACCTATCACTCTTTGTATACAAAGCCTGTCTTGCACATCTATTATAAGCTTTCTTTCCCTCGCTTTAAAACTAGGCCCTCTAGTATTTAACATTTCCACACTGCGAAAAAGATTATTACTCGCTGCCTAATCTATGTCTCTCATAACTTTATACACTTCTGTCAGGTTAACTCTCAACTTTTGATGCTCATGGGGAAACAGTCCAGTTTGTCTAAAAGCTTCTTATAGCTAATACTCTCTGATTTAGGAAACATTATGGTGAATCTCTTCCACATCTCCATGCATTAGGGTTAGGGTCTAAGCCACCACATCCTTCCTGGAATAGGAGTGGGAGTAAATGTATGAGAATACCGAAAGGGAAATAAACAGCATAATGACAATTATTTTTTATTATGATTTATTGCTATTATCATTCAATCAAGATGTGATGTTTGGATCTACTCACCCTGTAAAGTAGCTCAATATTTCAGAATCATTCTGGGCCTTCTTGCTCATGTTTATTCAAACTTTGACCAATGTATGAAAGTTTGATATAAATGGATGCAGTGCCAATAGACAAACCTGTTTGAAGGTCTGGGTTCAGCACGCATTTTTGTTTGTGTAAAACATGCTGTTACAAAGCAGACCAACTCCCCTCTTCTTTGCAGCTGCCTAAAACCCGTCACATTAGCAACTTTTTAATTCCAATAAGAGTTCATCAACTTGAATTGTTAACATTTCATCTCTCCACATTTGCTCTCTGCCTTGCTGAGAATTTGCAGCATTTCCTGTCATTTTTCCAGATTGATCCATGGTTTATAGTGGGAAATCCAAAACTGCCTGTGTTCAAACCAAAGCTTTGGTTCAATTTGTCAATAGTCTGCATTTTACAAACATAAACTTTTAAATACTATTGATTGTACAGAAGTGAAATCGATCGACTGACCAAATAGTGCCAACACAACAACTTAGCACACAATGTCAGTAAGACCAAGGAACTGATTGTGGACTTTGAAAGAGAAAGAATGAGGACCCATAAATCTGTCGATATCGACGGGACGATGGTGGAGAGAGTCAAAAGCCCCAAATTCCCGGGTGTACATATTTCTGACGTTTTTCTTGGACCCAGCACGATAAAGAAAGCACATCAATGCCTCTAGTTCCTGAGAAGATTACGGAGATTCAGTATGTCAGAGAGGATTCTCTTGAACTTCTACAGGTGTACAGTAAAAAGCATATTGACTGGTTGCATCACGGTTTGGTTCATGAATGCCCAGGAGAAAAGTGTGCAAAATGTTTTGAACACTGCCCAGTCCATTACGGGTTTTGACTTCCCCACCATTGAAGACGGTGCCTCATACCAGACTCGCTGCCTCAAAAAGGCAGCCAGCATCATCAGAGACCCACACCCACCCTGGTCACACACTCATTTCACCCCTGCCACCTGGAAGAAGGTACAGGAGCCTGAAAACATCCAGGTTCAGGAACAGCTTGTTCCTAACAGCCATTTGGCTATTAAACACTGCAACGTCAAATAAGCTCTGAACTACATAGACTATTATGGTTATTATTCCACTATTGTTGTTTTGTTGTTTTTTATGTGTATGTATGCATGTGAGCGTGTGTGTCTGTGTGAGTGTGTATACACACACACTGAATTATTATTTTCATTTATTATATTGTTTACAGTGTACTATGTTTACATCTTCTGTTGTGCTGCTGCAAGTAAGAATTTCATTGTTCTACCTGGAACAAATTACAATAAAACATTTGACCCTTGACTCTTGATTGAAATTTCACATCATATAGCAAATCCCACACTGACAACCAGGGAGCACAACATTGAAGCATTTGTTGACCAATCCCACCAGTGACTTATGTTTTTGCCTAACAGCCAGCATTCCATGCACACTACTACATCTCCCACTTTGTCATTAATTTGTCGCTTAATAAAACTAAAATAAAACCTGCATTACACTTTACTGAATACATTTTAGTAAGCAATATGCACTATTTCAATGACATTCCCATTCTCTTTAAAATCCACTTGAACTATCAATGGTTCAATGGTTCTATATTATCACATGTACAGGGATGCAGTGAAATTATTTGTTCTGCATACAGTTCAGAAAAGTATTACTATACATAGCACAATCCCCAATTAAGCACAAAGTGTATAGAAATAGTCCACTGAGGTCATATCCAAGAGTCGCCAGGTTTTGACGTCATTTTTAAAGTCCAAATTGCAATATGGGAAGCTGACCATAAAGGCCCATTATCCTGGTGGCAGGGTCAGGCAAAGCTGTAGACATTCTCCATCACTGCTTCACTGCTCTATGCCGCTATAGGCCACGTCCGATCCGTGCGCTCGGTCTCCTGGAGCAGCGCCCAATCCAGTTGAGCCCCTGGCCCCCTTTGCTCTTGCATCTGCACACCGCTGACTCCCTCCCTCATCCAGTTCTCAGGGACATGCAAGGGCCGAGCTCAGCAGCTTCCCCCTATAGGGTGGATTTCCCGGCTTTGTGGCTGGCAATCCAAGACAGCTGCTGAGGTATAACTGCAGCATCACAGTCTGCCGTGCGGCACCATCCTTAATTAATCTGTGCATTACTAAAACTGGCAAATGTTGTCACAAGTTCTATTATGCACTCTGCACTTTAATTTACGAAACAGGACCCCAAGCATGTTTATCTGACACCTCAGCTCATAAACTGTACTTTCCTGCAGCTAGATAATTGGGGAAAATTGAAAGCGGATGTTCTAAAGTGCTTTCTAATTAAATTAATGTGAGGTATTGTGAATTTGTAATCTACGTCAGCTGCAAACATTTCTCATAGCAGCTGCATTGTATTTATTTTTACAAGGCATCCAGCAATACCTCTCGAAGAAGAAACCAGGTTCTAATTTAATTCACCTACCAAATGGAATTGGATAGAAAATAAAATACAAATTTCACAGTGGTTTTAATTTTTCAAGTAGGAAATGAATCTGTCAACAGATTATTCCTTTGTGAAACATCACAATAGAAATTAATCTGGTCTTCCACCGCTTATAAACACTTTCCAACAATTGATTGGATAATGACTGGAAACTTGGCTAGTTTGATATTGGTACATTATTGTTACCTGTACTGAGATACAGTGAAAACGTTTGCTTTTCCTGCTGTGCAAGCAAATCATACCATACATAAGAACAACAGGTAGGGCAAAAATAGAATTGAACGGTTTCAATATTGAAGGCCCTGTTTGCACAGAACATAGTATTTGTTTATGAAGGAAATAATGGTACATTGGCTGATAATTATCTTTCAAACCACAGATATCTTCAATGATGGATGGTTCAGTATTTACAACTCTGCATTGCGACATAAACTGTCCTACACATTCCCTCCACAGACACTGTCTAGCCCGCTGTCCTTCGAGCACTTTGCTTTTTGCTCAAGATTCCAGCACTTGCAGTCTCTCGTGTCAGCCATTTGTAACTAAGTCAACTTGAGATTTGCCCGTCCTTCCCTGAAAGCTGCATCAGTACAATAATACCAAGATCTATCTGTACATTCATGATAACTGCTCTATCACTTCAAATGGATCTGATCCACTTTCACAGATAGATCAAATACACACCAAACCGCAAAATCACATCCTTGAAAGTCATGACTTTTAGAAAGCTATATTCTAACTTGTCAAAATGTTGTTTATACTGCACAATGTAATGAACTGTAGAGGCGATTTTATAGAACATTCCTAGTCTATAATAAACCTGTTCTTGTCTGTTATTCAACATATTCAACATTCTCTGGAATTAGTCATAGTCATATCGCATGGAAAAAGGTCCTTTGGCCCAACTTGCCCATGCCAACCAAGATGCCCCATCTACACCAGTCCTACCTGTCTGCGTTTGACCCATTTCCCTCTAAATCATTCCCGTCCTTGTACCTGTCCAAATGTCTTTTAAATGTTGTTACAGTACCTGCCTTAACTACCTCCTCTGATAAGTAGTCCCATGTAGCTAGCACCCTCTCCGAGAAGATGTTGCCCCTTGGACTTCTACTAAATCGTTCCCCTCTCACCTTAAATCTATGTTCTCTAGTTCTTCATTCCCCAACTCTGGGTAAAGGTCTCTGTGCATTCACAATCACAATCTTACACAATAAGATCACACCTCGGCCTCCTGCGCTCCATGGAATAAAGTTCTAGCCTGCTCAGCCTCTCCCTATAACTTAGGGCCTCAAGTCCTGGCAACTCTCGTAAATCTTTACTGCATTCATTCCAGCTTAACAGCATCCTTCCGGGAGCAAGGTGACCAAAACTGAATATAATACACCAAATAGGGCCTCACCAATGCCTTGTAGATCTGTAGCAACTAAATCCCAACTTCTGTTCTCAATACTATTACTGATAAAGGCCATTGTACCGGGGTGGGAGATTGCAACCTTCACGTGGTTCGCCCTGTTTCGACGAATGCAATCAACCTGGCGTGCACAATCAAATAAGATCAAATAGAACAAGTTGTCCTACAACTTTAGGCTGTGCACACCATACGCAAGAAGAAGAAGGCCATTCTACCAAAAGTCTACTTGATAACCCCTTCTACCCGTTATGTCACTCTCATCGAACACAATTCATAGTTGGATCTATGGGATGTGATAGTGTTCCTCTTAAATGACCTCATGATGAATAGTTGCTCACCAGTATCTACCTCAAACCATTTTTGTTTAAGCAACAAACATTCTCCATTAATAGAATCTGAATGGTTTTGGTAAATTCAGGATTATTAATCGTTCACAGTTGTCACAGATCAGTTCCTATGAATGAGGGTAGAAATTTGAACAGGCGAACTTATGTGGCCGTATGACAATACTTCATGCAGAAAAATAGTATAAATATGTTAAGCATTTACAGATGAAGTTGATTTGGCATTTCCATACTCTAATTTCATTTACAATGATGTTGTAGCTATGGTGGCCGACGAAGGTTGAATCAGGGGAATTGCAGTTTTTGCTGGGAATTAAACTGTTCCAGATGTTTGAACTGAACTAGTGACTGAGTCTGAAAATATAGTTGGATTTGGGAGAGAATAACAAACTTAGAAGCTAATCAATTACTGTCCACAAATAAATACAACTGTTGCAGCATTTTTTTAAGTAACATAGTTTATTCTTCCCATCATCATTCATCATGAATCATAAAAACAGAATTTCTGGAGTTTACCATTTTATTATGGACTGTCATAGCAAGGATGTTGTCACCCATCCTCATCTGTTATTGTTAATCTCTTCTCCTCTTAGGCAGTCCCTTATGATTTGGAATGACTTGCTTCCACTCTGGTTTTGTGGGTACTGAGGTGACTAACAAAAACTATTATGCTGTACAATTTTAATGCAATGATCTTCTAGCCAAGGTGATCTTGTCCATTAAAAGAACACCCAAATGTGTATCCTTTACAGAATCAGAATTCTGGAAAAGATGGGGCAAAGTTTGTTTCAATGAAACGGACCATGAGAGAGAATTTTTTAAAATCTGTCCAACTAAGGCTGCATTCATTAAAGCATATGTTTTCAGATATGTCTGCTCTCCTCATTGGTAAATGTGTTCTGTGGCAAATGCATTGCTCCCTGGGAAATAGAGGCAGATGTGAAGAGGTGGTGAACAGCCAAACATACCCTCAGGAAATTTCTAGGTTCATTTTCCTAGATTTGGTGACGAAGTTGTAATATTTATGTTTGATCCCCAACTGTGATCTTCAGGCGATAGTGCAGATGCCAAATTTCCAAAACATTTTTATATGGCGTCCAGCACAACCACTATAAACATTTATGATAACCATTTCTCATAGATGTCGGCATTTATCCCAGCACATCTTTACATTTGGAGTTCCAGATCAAAGAAACCCCACCACAAAATGTACAAACACCATTAATATAACATGCAAAAACTGAGATAGGAGGTGACGGAGAAGCTGGAGAGGGGGAGGAGAACGTTCCCATGTTCACTGATCACAACCCACAAATACCAGAGAAAGTCCACATGGAGAAGGGACATTTGAGCCAGGCGCCTGGATTCTATAGCATAACAAGCAGGCACATCCAACAGGAGTGGTGGGGGAGTTCCCTTCAAGGAGTGACAGATCCCAGAGTGTTTAACAATGTAGGAAGGAGTGCCAAGAGCTCGCAAAATACTTTTATATTCAACACTTGGTACTGACACAATCTACCTTTTGCTCCAACTAAATAATGATTCAGGTTCCAGCTCTTACTTTCCCACACAGCTTGAAGGGCCTGTGCCACTTAGGCGATTTTTCAGTGGACTGCCAGCAACTTGACAGTTGCCGGCACTCGCCTGAAAAACCGGGGACTGGAACGGCGAATCCCAGAGTGGAACACACAAACACATCGCAAAGGCGGGGGCCAGGGTAAGCGGGGGAGCGCTGTCTGAAATTCACATGGTGCAAAGCCATGGTGATATAGACACATACCGCGATGAACAGGAAGGTTAAGACAGCTAGCACAGTGTACGGTACGTCCTTTAAAAGAGGGGGGAGGATGGTAGAGGAGAAGGGGGAGAGGAGAAGGGGGAGAAGGAGTGCAGACACTTTTAAGAAGCTAGACAACTTATAATAAGCCAGAGATACACAGCTGTGAAGTTTGGCGGGCATTTAATATTACCAGTCGGTTATCCTTGGTTCTGAAAACTCGTGCTTATGTTTTTTTCCCCAATGAGCGAATGAAAATGACCGGTCAGCAAAGGCAATTAACTAAAACTACCTACGACTACCTCGACTATGTATAACTACATGGTGACCCAACTACAACTGCACCTACGACTACAGGATTTTCAATTTTTTCCATGGCGACCAACTTTTGGTCGCAGAAAAATTTTCAACATGTTGAAAAATTTGCAGCGACCATACTGAGGCCGCGACTGTTCCCAGAATGCTGGAACTCCTCGCGACCATGAAGGAGAGACCACCAGTGAACATGTGGCAACATGTGGTGAGCGCAGAGTCTCCTGCACTCGCCTAAAAAGTCGTCTAAGATGGACAGGCCCTGGAGGGACAGAAAACAACATTCTCTCCACTCACTCTGATGGACAGTGATATGCCATTTCCTTGCTCCCTTCTACTCTAGATCCCCTGGCATTGTTATCTATCACATTAGGTTAATTCCTTGTACACTTATTGGAACATATGTGTTAATTAATTTGCTTTCGATATAATTAAAAATAAAGCAGTGAAATAATCCTGAGAGTGGGGTCAAGGAAAAAGCATTCAAGTCACGGCCCTGTTTCCACCACTATGTACAAGAAACACAAGCACAAGAAATGCAAGGTGCAGTTGTATGTAGATGCTGAGAAGTGTGTTCAGCTCTAGCTGAACAATTTCTAATCTTGTATTGTGGACTCAATAAGAAGAATCCTGAGAGTCTCACAGTAACTGCTGTTTGCACTGTGACCATTGATGCGGTACGACTCTACTACCCATAGTTGCATAAAGGTGAAGAATACTAAGTTTAGAAATGCAAGCTTTTGCATATTAACCATGATTGTCCGTTGGTGAGAGTTGATTCTGCTCGTCTCCCCTAGTCTCATTATAATTCAATTTATGACTGTTAAACAATATATCATTACTAAAGAAGCAAACGTTGTTCTAAGTTAGAACTTGGCACATTGTTCAAAAAAAGACAATCAATTCCAAGGTGAACCCACGGAGAGCTATTGGCCCGGATAGAGTCGCTAGCTGCATACTGAGGAACTGCTTGGACCAACTAGCGAGATGTTCACAGATATCTTTAATCTTTCTCTTCTCCGCTATGAGGTACCCACCTGCTTGAAGAATGCCACTATCATCCTGGTGCCAAAGAAAAGCATGATTTCATGTCTTAATGACCATTGTCCTTGACATCCACCATGATGAAGTGCTTCAAGAGGCTGTTTATGGCACATGATAAATCCAGCCTACAACATATCCTTGATCCACTGCAGTTCACCTACCACCACAATAGCACAGCTGATGCCATTGCCCTACACTAGTCCCTAAAACACTGGGATAAGTAGGACACCTACGTCAGCCTCCAATTCATAGACTATAACTCTGCTTTCAATACCATTATCCCAGCCAAGCACATCTCCAAACCCGTGGAATTTGGAGTCAGCACTCCCCTCCGCAACTGGATCCTTGACTTTCTGACCAACAGATCACAATCAGTGAAGATAGGGAACAAATCATCCTCTATGATAATCCTCAACACTGGTGCCGTGCAAGGATGCATCCTCTGCCCCTTCTTTACTCCTGATACACCCATGAATGTGCAGCCAATACTGATCCACTCAATTTACAAGTTCACAGATAACATCACCATCATGGGGCAGATATCAAATAATGATCAGACAGAGTACAGCCTGAAGATTGAGAACCTCATAACTTGGTGTCAAGATAACAACATCTCCCAATGTCAGAAAGACAAAGAAGATTGTGATTGACTTCAGGAAGCGAAGCATAACACACACCCTTTTCACTGTGCCTCGGTACTCGTGACAATTATAAACTGAATTGGACAAACCGACCCTGGGTAGACTTTGTGCATTCACCCTATCTATACCCCTCAATATTTTTCAACCTCCAAATGATCACTGTTTAGTCTGCTGTACTCAAGGAATCAAGTCCTAGCTTGCCCACTCGCTCCCTATAGCTCAGGCCTTTGAGTCCCGGCAACAACCTCGTAAATCTTTTCTGCATTCTTTCCCAGCATAATGACATCCTTCGATGTTGTTAAGCAGGAATGGTTGCAGAGAAGATTGCAGCACCTTGACTTACTAAAAGCAAAACATTGCACTTATCTGAATTAAACTCAATCTACCATTCCTCAGCCCATTACCCAGTTGATCAAAATTCTGTTGTAATCTTAAACATCCTTCTTCACTGTCCATGATATCACCATTTTAGCACCATCTGCAGACTTACTATCCATGCCATCTACATTTCCATCCAAACCATTAATATTAACAACAATCAACAGTGGACCCACCACCATTCCCCGTGGCACATAACTTGTTTTCTGTGATGTTGCAGATTAGCATCTTGAACAAATTCTGCAAAGCTATTGCGGATGGCGGTTTGGGGTCAATGGAGCTAATTTTAAGAGAGAGGTAATTTCTAGGTTATGACCATTTATGATACAGCACTTATTTATTACCTAAACAGTATTTTGTGACAAGAGAGCTATCACTAATTTTATGCTGGCACATAGTGGACATTGCATATGGCGGTAAATTGTGGTGGTAAATTAAGGAAAAATAATGCAGGGTTTTATGAGACCAGAATTCTGAGACTTTGCAAGCAGAGTGATGATTTGCTCAACAGGGAAACAAGTTAGAGATTTGGGAGTGGAGCTCAGCATGGCTAAGCCAGAGTCTTCATCAGGATTCAATTCCCTCATTTAAAGCAGGGCAGGACATTTGCAATATAATTATATTGTTGGCTCAGTGCATAGCATTTTTCATCTCCAAGAGAAATTATTGTGGATACTGGTACTGAAATCTAGGCCGATGCCAGTGTAACTCTGGGTGGGGTGAGTTCTATACTTTTCAAGGAGCCACATTTCAGTTGAAGTGTAAGGCTAAACCTTAAAGTACAGAGTTTGTACGTTCTTCCCATGACCTACATGGGTTTTCTCCAAGATCTTCGGTTTCCTCCCACACTCCAAAGACGTACAAGTTTGTAGGTTAATTGGCTTGGTAAATTGTCACTAGTGGATGTAGGATAGTGTTAACTGGTCGGCGTGGTCCCGGTGGGCCGAAGGGCCTGTTTCCGCGCAGTATCTCCAAACTAAACTAAACTACCCTCTGAAGATAATATAAAATGTTCCATGGCATTACTATGGCGGCACGAGGGGGCAGCGGAAGAGTTGCTGACTTACAGCACTTGCAGCACCGGAGACCCGGGTTTGATCCCGACTATGGGTGCTGTCTATACGGAGTTTGTACGTTCTCCCCTTGATCTGCGTGGGTTTTCTCCGAGATCTTCGGTCTCCTCCCACACTCCAAAGACGTACAGGTATGTACAG
Source organism: Okamejei kenojei (assembly GCA_035221665.1). Classification (NCBI taxonomy): domain Eukaryota; kingdom Metazoa; phylum Chordata; class Chondrichthyes; order Rajiformes; family Rajidae; genus Okamejei; species Okamejei kenojei. The sequence goes on from CM069156.1 coordinate 14,434,933, forward strand.
GTATGTAAGTAAATTGGCTTGGTAAATGTTAAAAAAAAAATGTCCCTAGTGTGCGTAGGATAGTGTTGATATGCGGGGATCGCTGGTCGGCACAGACCCAGTGGGCCAAAGGGGCTGTTTCCACTCCGTATCTCTAAACTAAATGACAGAGAAAGCCAGATATCCCTAGTGTTCTGGCTACTAATTGTCACTTAGTCAATGGTGCAAAAACAGATCCCCTAGTCTTCATCATAATGCTACTTGTGGGAGTTTGCTGTACATAAATTAACTGCCACCTTACCTGGATTATCAGTGTGACGATACTTAAAGAGTATTTTATTAGGCGTTAAGCTTTTTGTGATGACCTGACACTGTAAAAAAGGCTACATAAAGGCCACATTTCTTTTCACCTGATCAAACCTGACTGTGTATTGGGAAGATTTTTCAGATTCGTACATCCACTGCTTAGTATCATTCATAAGAACCACTATTTGGGGAACTACAGCAGTGCACTTGGTTATATTGTTATGCAGTTGCCATCTACTGCAAATTCGCAATATGCATGTTAAATTAATGACGACTCAGCAGAATATCAAAAGTCCCTGCTGTCCCCTCAGCTGCATCTCCTCTATGTCCCTCAGTTATGCTCTTGTTCCCCCTCCCGACAGACAGTAAAAGGATAGAATTCTTATTGTGACCTTATTGTGACCACCAGTTACATCTTCCCATTTCCACCCCTTTCTGCCTTCTGCAGAGACTGTTCCCTCCGCAACTGCTTGGCTCACACATCCTTTCCCACCCAAACCACACCTCCCCCCAACAATTTCTCCTGTAGCTTATTTTCCCCTGTCCCTATATCTCCTCCGTCACCTCCATCCAGGGACCCCAGCAGTCCTTCTAGGTGAGACAAAGGTTCATGTGCACATCCTCTAACCTCATATACTGCATCAGGTGTTCCTGATGTGGTCTCTTGCATATCGACCAAGTGTAGACTCAGTGACCGTTTTGCCAAACACTTGCATTCGATCCACCAAGACCTGTTGGATCTCGAACAGCACCTTATATTCCATTTTTGGTAGCTTACAACCCAATGCCATGAACATTGAATTCTCCAATTTGAGCTCTTCCCTCATTCCTTTCTATTCCCCATGCTCCCCTGTGCTCCACCTGGACTCAAACCTCCCCCCCCCCTCGCCCAATCCGCCCCCCCCAAACAACTACAACTACCAAACAACTACTAAACAACTACAGTTAATCTTGTATCTGACCTATATTTTGCACATTTCAGATAATAATCACTTAATTTCTCATTACAATTTCAAAAAGTTATTTGAAGTTACTGCTGTGTGTCCTAATGACAGTCTATGCAAGAGTTAGAAAGATTTCATTCCATGATAAAGGATCATGATGGGATTTCTTTGATCAGTCCAACTTATTTGGGGAGGAACTTTATCCATTCGGGCCTAGAGTTTATAGCCTAGAATTTATTGGGAATGAATGATCAAGATAACAGCATTAAATGCACATTTACCTGTTTATATTCAATGTCTTGATTTGTCATTTCCGCAATTGAATGAAATCATAAGTTTATGAATGGCCCAGTCAATATGATTAGTTGTATTGATAGGCAAAGATTGATGGTATTGTTGATCGTGAGAAAGGTAGTCTTAGGGTACAGAATAATATTGATCAGCCGGTAAATTAGCTGGTGGAATTTAATCTTGATAAGTGTACATGAGTGGGAATTGTCGATAAAGGGCAGGATATAAATCAGGGCTCTCAGTAGTATTGAGGAACAAAGGGAGTTTAGTGTACAATTCCCAAGATCCCCGAATGTGGCAGAAGTGAAGAATGCATACAGGATATTTGCTTTCATTAGCTGGGGCATGAAATGTACGTGCAGGGAGGTTTTGGGCCAAAATTATAAAGTTTCGGATTGGTACCAACGTTGGAACATAGTTGTAATATGTACGATTCTGGTCGTCGCATGATAGTTAGAATGTGATTGCACTGGGGAGAGTACAGAGGAGATTCACAAAGGTATTACCAAGGATTGAATGCTTTTGTTTTGAGGAGACAAAATAGGCTGACTTTGTCTGAGCAATCCATCTGCAATCCAACACCCTGATTGAATCCTGTGTTTTGAGTGGCCCTGACGTCACAGAGATGCTGAGAACATTGAGAAGACGCCGTGATATTTCTGGATATATTTGAAACAATTATGTGAGGCATCTGGGAGATGCTATAAATTAAACCTTTAATTTGCAACCCTTTGCATATTAGACGTGAGGTTTGCTTCTTGTCTTTGAGGCTCAATAAACACAGGATATAGGTTGTACCTTTATGCAACAATGTAAATTACAATTGTGAAATTGGCCCAAAAGAAAATGAGATCTAATTTTTCTCACCTAACTGCTGGAATGTTTCTGATTTTTGACTATTGTATTGAATTCACCTGTCCGACCCTTCAATTAAGGCCACATTGTTTTCCCACAATTTGTTTTTTGAGCGGGGTGTCAATTGAGCTCCAATATATCTTTTATTGGAGCATTGTCACTATCTGGTTCCAATGGCCTGCTGAGAAATAGTTCTAGCTAGGATCAAACGGGTGCTTCAAGAAGATTTACTTAAATGAGTCCCAGCAGTTAAATATACCTGGAGCTTGCCAGGTTCATGACTAGCTGCTGATTTGTCAGCCTAACCTGTGAATGATGGAAGACGCTCAATGAAATGCGGCCTTTTCCTAATTTTCCTACAATGGCTTTCAATCATCCAAAACATTAAACTTACTATCCTTCAGACTGGACATCAAATGCATCCAGTCAATGTAGCCCCCCCCCCCCCAAAAAATCTGGTATCCACCTCCCTGAAAAGTTAAATCGTCCAACACAACCTTCTTATATTCATGTAATTTATTCGCTTCTCCCTTTAATTTGTCCTGCTTCTTCAACTAAAATTTGCCCTTCACAAGACCTCAATAAAATAGGAGCGGGAGCAGGCCCCATCATTCAATGTGATCACGGCTGATTTTTCACAGGCCTCAACACCTCTTCCGTGCCAATTCCACATTGTCCTCAATTCTGCAATCCTTTAAAATTGTACGTGCCTCCTTTTTAAATACCACTGGTGTTCTAGCCTCCATAACTTTCCAAAGTAGAGGATTCCAGAGATTCATCAACCAGTGCAAGAAGACATTCCTACACACCTCAGACTTAAGACTGTCTCCATCTCTTATGACTATTTTATATTTTATAATTTATTAAGGGTAGTAGGTGTATGAAACAAGGTGCTAGAGGAGATAATTCAGGCAGGGACTATTGCGATGTTTAAGAAACAGTTAGACAAGTACATGGATAGGACAGGTTTAGAGGGAAATGGGCCAAACACAGGCAGGTGGAAGTAGTGTAGATGGGACATGACTAAATATTGTGTAACAACTCCTTTTTTACATCCATTGCAAATCAAGCTCGTATTATCCTATTCTGCTCTTTAGTTATCCATGGAGCCATTTGGAACATTCTTTTCATTAAAGCCAGCTTTCAATCCAAATTGTTTTAGATAGTGGTGGCTGAAAAAAAAATGATGTTCCTCCATATCATTGAGATGCTGATGCACATTCGTGGATGATAGTTTTGAATAAAGGTAGTATGTGAGATGTCAGCAAATTCTCCATCTGGTTTTAATGTGTTTTCTGATGAAGTCTGGGTTTTAACCAAACTTCTGCCACTCCAACTCATTCACGCCACATTACTGGGCACCAAAATATTTCCACTCCCTTAAAGGATCTTACATTTTAGCACATTATTAGGGAAATTTAATTGTTAACCATATGGTGGACAAACAGCCAGAGATTATTGCACAAAGGATCTGTACAACTGCCAATTTGAACTTTCAGCATACAATGCTTATCAGATCTTTGCTAAGCATGATTTGATTTATTGGACATTAGTTTTGAAAGCTCTGGGGAGCTGCATTGGAACAATGACCTTTAATCTCTGAGATCTACATTTGAGGTTACCCTAAATTTTGTGGGATAGAAACCTCTTGCAAAGATCCAAATGAAATTGATTTGGACAGATGCAACAAAGTTATTTATATCATCTCTTTAGACAACTTTGTTTTCTTTGTGTAAATAGAATTAAACACATTTGGACCACATCAAGTATAAATAAATTGGCATTTTCTCAAAGGCTGGGGATAATGGTGGTTGATGTGAGAGATGGAATGACTTGCATTACATATTTTAGGAGTGGTTGATCTGAGGTTTACAGCAAATGAAACATTTGGCTCACTTGACCAACATAATGCTTAGAGAGTGCTAGTATTAGGTCCCAACTTCCTGTTCCATGTATTTTAACTGTCTGCTTTTTAAACAGATTTTAGCATTGTCCTAACTATGCTTTTCCTCCAGCTTCGGTGATCAGTAGCATACAATTAAAGTGCATCGGTCTGCATGGAAGAAGGTACATAAAACCTGACAGATATAGCAAAGAATCAAAGGTCTGTCACATTTCCAAGTTTAGATGTGATTGACGAGGAGGGTGTTTAGAAGCTTCAAGATGATATGGACAAGTCAAATGAGTGAGCAAATAAATGACAGGTGGATTATAACGTGGAATGTTAATTTATCCACTTCAGTGCACATGACATAGAAGTGGAGTATTTGTTAGATGGTGAAAGTTTTTTTTTTTTTAAAATATATATTTTTATTAGAGTATGTAGATTTAGCAATACTAGTGATTTAGCAAACATATGTTATGATAGCAATATTTCATGTTCAACGGACATACATTATTAATATTGTCAAGTGAATCATTTTGACTCAAATATTTTTGTTTTTATAAAGAGAGGAAAACAGTAAGAAAAATAAAATTAAAATCAACATCAAAAAAGAAAATCATAAAGAATGGAATAATTTACTATTAATACATCATAGGAGATAAGATCAAGGAATATAAAATATAACTTTTCATCTATTCCTGAGTCCAAGTTTCAGTTAGGGTTCCCTGCCGAACCATTCTACCCTTTTAAGTAATCAATGAAAGAAGACCATATTCTAACGAAAGATGGTGAAAGTTTGAAGGGCTTTTGCTTAAATCACCTTTCAAGGATGAGAGTTTCAAAGCCTTAGGACCATTAATTAGAAATAAACCATCATATTATTTTTCTTATATTTTTTTAAGACATAGAAAGAAGCAATTACGTCCAACAAGTCTCTGCCAGCTCTTTGAACAACCCCATCAGTTATTCCACTTATTTCCCTGCAACCTAAACGTAGTCCATTAATTGTCCATCAATTCCCCCCACTCCCCATGTTATTACCATCCATTACATTAGCTACATTGAGAGTAGTTTTGAGTTGCAAATTAACCTACCAGCACATCTTTGGAAAATGAGAGGAAATCAGAGCACTGTGGGGAAACCCAAGCAGCCACAGGGAGAACATGAGCTCAATGATCACATATCTTCACAACATCCACCTATCAAGCACCCTCAAAAGTCTTAAATGTTTCAATCAAGTAATTTCTCACTTTCACAATTTCAATGTGTACAAGTTTAGCATGTCCAAACTCTCTTCATAAGACAACCCAACCATTCCAGACATTAGTCTAGTAAATCTCCAAACTACGTGCCATGCATTGGCATCCTTCTTTAAATAAGATCAATACTCTGTAGGGTTTATAGACTATATAGGTCTCCTTCTGCTCACCAGTACCCTATAAAACTGAAGCATAATGTTTGGATTTGGCATCTTGATTTGACTTTTCTCCATAATGCTTTGATAACTGGCAGCTGGCATGTAAATAATTTATTGTGTAGTGGTAGTAGTAAGGAGGAGTGTCAGTGAGTGCTAACATGCCTAAACATTTCTCCTGCTTTTCCTTCTACCAATAACATTTGGGGCTGTCGGTTGCAAGATGAAATCATAGTAATTTATAACCAAACTAATGGAGATATAAAAATGCTTCGCATAAGGTTCATTTTCTTCCAATTTAACTATATATCCTTACATCCAGAGAATGGTTCCAATTAAATTATCGTTATACCTCCTCCACCTTAGTATTTTACTGTTCCATTAAATATCCAATCACTATTTTCAATGCAGATATCGTTTCTTTGAAGGACCAAAACAGTGAACGGTTGGGTTCTTGAGAGTATTGTAGAGCAGAGGGGTCCAGGGGTGCAGGTCTGTTGAAAGTTGCACCACAGATATATAGGGTGGGCAAAAAGGCTTATTGACACATTAGCCTTCATCAGTCAGAGTATTGAGTATAGAAGTTGGCAGGTCATGTTGCAGTTATATAAGATGTTGGTGAGGCCGCATTTAGAGCATTGCCTTCAGTTCTGGGCACCATGTTATAGGAAAAATGTTGTCAAGCTTGAAAGGGTGCAGAGAAGATTTACAAAGATTTTGCTGGGACATGAGGGCCTGAGCTAAAGGGAGAGGTTGCGCAGGCTGAGACTATTCCTTGGAGCACAAAAGGAGGAGAGGTGATCTTACAGAGGTGTACAAAATCATGAGGGGAATAGATTGGATAGATGTACAGAGTCAATTGTGCACAGGAGGGGTAATCAAGAACCAGGGGACATAGGTTTAAGGGTGAAAACATTTAATAAGAGGGGTAACGTTTGCACGCAAAGGCTAGTGGGTGTATGGAACGAGCTTTTGGAGGAATCTGTTGGGCAGGTACTATTGCAACATTTAAGAAACATTTAGACAGGTACATGGTTTAGAGAGATATGGTCTTCATTGTCTGTGGGCAGCGAAGAGGCACTGGTGGTCTTAGGCATGCCCTGGCCACTCAGACTTGGCCTCAGTGGAGGCCATGACTGTTTAGGGCTTGGGCTGGCAATTCAGTCCTGACTACTAAAACAGTGACTTGGTTGGTGGTCTTGGGTTTGTCCCAATGGCTCATTCTTTCCCCAACCTGCAACAGGGAACACAGCTAGCAGGGACACACCTCCTTTCTGGTTGGATTGCCTGGGTTTATAAGGAGTCAGCTGTTGAGTTTCAGGTGGGCCAATCCAACATCAGCTAATTGGAACCAGCCTTTAATTATTTTACTGTGGTCTCAGCTCAATGGTGGTATGGTTTGGCTTCTCCTGGCAGGTCTATCAGTGTTGGGAATCAGAGCGGTATATGAGGGAGGGGGTACTGTCACACATCATGAGAGGCCCACAGGAGCCGTTGGAAGAAGAGGAGGAGGGGGAGGAGCGACACCCGACCGGTAAGGATAAAAATCTAGCGCGGGGCTTGTTTTTTCAGAGGCCCACAGGAGCCGTTGGAAGAAGAGGAGGAGGGGGAGGAGCGACACCCGACCGGTAAGGATAAAAATCTAGCGCGGGGCTTGTTTTTTCAGAGGCCCACAGGAGCCGTTGGAAGAAGAGGAGGAGGGGGAGGAGCGACACCCGACTGGTAAGGATAAAAATCTAGCGCGGGGCTTGTTTTTTCAGAGGCCCACAGGAGCCGTTGGAAGAAGAGGAGGAGGGGGAGGAGCGACACCCGACTGGTAAGGATAAAAATCTAGCGCGGGGCTTGTTATTTCAGAGGCTTACCCAAATCCATAACATTCCATTTGGAGAAGTGGGTTTTTATTTGTTTTTTTTTTGAGGAAGCCGCTGATTGGTGGAAGAGGACCCGAGGAAGCAGCTGATTGGGTGTAACCCCGGGTTTACAATTTTACATTTCTGCCTTCTGGGAGTTAGGGATTCTGGGAGTTAGGGATTCTGGGAGTTAGGGATTCAGTATTTAGTAGTAAAGTTTAAAGGATAAGTTTTTGTGTTTTTTTTAATATTTAATACAGAGTAATTTGGGAGTAAGGTATGGCAGTAGAGATTGGCCCCGTGGTTTGTTCAGCCTGCAACATGTGGGAGATCAGGGAGATGGTCGGTGTCCCTGGTGACTACGTTTGCAGGAAGTGTGTCCAGCTGCAGCTCCTGGCAGACCGCATTGAACGATTGGAACTGCGGCTGGATTCATACTGGAGCATCCATGATGCGGAGAAAGTCATGGATAGCACGTACAGTGAGTTGGTCACACCGCAGGCAAAAGGTAAGAGGACAAGAAGGGAACGGGTGGCCAATAGCCAGCAAAGCAGTAGGCAGGTAGTGCAGGAGTCCCCTGCGGTCATCTCCCCTCCTAAACAGGTATACCGTTTTGGATACTGTTGAGGGAGCTGGCTCATCAGGGGAATGCAGCAGCAGCCAGGTTCATGGCACCATGGGTGGCTCTGCAGCACATGAGGGGGGAAAAAAGAGGGGAAGGGCAATAGTAATAGGGGATTCAATTGTCAGGGGAATAGATAGGCGTTTCTGCGGCCGCAAACGAGACTCCAGGATGGTATGTTGCCTCCCTGGTGCAAAGGTCAGGGATGTCACTGAACGGCTGCAGAACATTCTGGAGGGGGAGGGTGAACAGCCAGTTGTCGTGGTGCATGTTGGCACCAACGATATAGGTAAAAAAAGGGATGAGGTCCTACAAGGTGAATTTAGGGAGCTAGGAGATAAACTTAAAAGTAGGACCTCAAAGGTAGTAATCTCCGGAATTACTACCAGTACCACGGGCCAGTCAGAGTAGAAATAGGAGGATAATGCAAATGAATACGTGGCTTGAAAAGTGGTGCAAGGGGGAGGGATTCAAATTTTTAGGGCACTGGGACCAGTTCTGGGGGAGGTGGGACCGTAAAAAACAGGACGGTTTGCACCTGGAATGGAATGGAACCAATGTTCTTGGGGGAGTGTTTGCTAGTGCTGTCGGGGAGGATTTAAACTAATGTGGCAGGGGGATGGGTACAAGAGCAGAGAGGCAGGTGGGTGTAAAATGAGGGTAGAAGCATTAGGTAGCAAGGTGAAAAGTAAAAGTGGCAGGCAGACAAAACCAGGGCAAAAATCAAAAAGGGCCACTTTTCAGCAAAATTGTATAAGGGGTAAGTGCGTTGTAAAGACAAGCCTGAAGGCTTTGTGTCTCAATGCAAGGAGTATTCGTAATAAGGTGGACGAGTTGAACGTGCAGTTAGATATTAATGATTATGATATAGTTGGGATCACGGAGACATGGCTCCAGGGTGACGTAGGCTGGGAGCTGAACATCCAGGGATACTCAATATTCAGGAGGGATAGAGAGAAAGGAAAAGGAGGTGGGGGTAGCGTTGCTGGTTAGAGAGGAGATTAACGCAATGGAAAGGAAGGACATTAGCTTGGAGGATGTGGAATCGGTATGGGTAGAGCTACAAAACACTAAGGGGCAGAAAACGCTGGTGGGTGTTGTGTACAGGCCACCTAACAGTAGCAGAGAAGTTGGGGATGGTATCAAACAGGAAATTAGAAAAGCGTGCGACAAAGGCAAAACAGTTATAATGGGTGACTTCAATCTACATATAGATTGGGTTAATCAAATTGGCAGGGTGCTGAGGAAGAGGATTTTTTGGAATGTATGCGGGATAGTTATCTAAATCAACATGTAGAGGAACCAACGAGAGAGCAGGCTATTTTAGACTGGGTTTTGAGTAATGAGGAAGGGGTAATTAAGCCGTCTTGTTGTACGTGCCCCCTTGGGCAAGAGTGACCATAATATGGTTGAGTTCTTCATTAGGATGGAGAGTGACATTGTTAATTCAGAAACAATGGTTCTGAACTTAAAGAAAGGTAACTTTGAGGGTATGAGACGTGAATTGGCCAAGATTGACTGGCAATTAATTCTAAAAGGGTTGACGGTGGATATACAATGGAAGACATTTAAAGACTGCATGGATGAACTACAAAAATTGTTCATCCCAGTTTGGTAAAAGAATAAATCGGGGAAGGTAGTGCATCCGTGGATAACAAGGGAAATCAGGGATAGTATCAAAGCAAAGGATGATGCGTACAAAGTAGCCAGAAAAAGCAGCATACCAGAGGACTGGGAGAAATTCAGAGACCAGCAGAGGAGGACAAAGGGCTTAATTAGGAAAGGAAAAATAGATTATGAAAGGAAACTGGCAGGGAACATAAAAACTGACTGCAAAAGTTTTTATAGATATGTGAAGAGAAAGAGGTTAGTTAAAACAAATGTAGGTCCCTTGCAGTCAGAAACAGGTGAGTTGATCATGGGGAACAAGGATATGGCGGACCAATTGAGTAACTACTTTGGTTCCGTCTTCACTAAGGAAGACATAAATAATCTGCCTGAAATAGCAGGGGACTGTGGGTCAAAGGAGGAATTGAGTGAAATCCAGGTCAGTCGGGAAGTGGTGTTGGGTAAATTGAATAGATTAAAGGCCGATAAATCCCCAGGGCCAGATAGGCTGCATCCCAGAGTACTTAAGGAAGTAGCTCAGGAAATAGTGGATGCATTAGTGATAATCTTTCAAAACTCTTTAGATTCTGGAGTAGTTCCTGAGGATTGGCGGGTAGCAAATGTAACCCCTCTTTTTAAGAAGGGAGGGAGAGAGAAAACGGGGAATTACAGACCAGTTAGTCTAACATCGTAGTGGGGAAACTGCTTGAGTCAGTTATTAAAGATGGGATTAGCAGCACATTTGGAAAGTGGTGAAATCATTGGACAAAGTCAGCATGGATTTACGAAAGGTAAATCATGTCTGACGAATCTTGTGGAATTTTTCGAGGATGTAACTAGTAGCGTGGATAAGGGAGAACCAGTGGATGTGGTATATCAGGACTTCCAGAAGGCTTTCGACAAGGTCCCACATAAGAGATTAGTATACAAACTTAAAGCATACGGTATTAGGGGTTCAGTATTGATGTGGATAGAGAACTGGCTGGCAAACAGGAAGCAAAGAGTAGGAGTAAACGGGTCCTTTTCACAATGGCAGGCAGTAACTAGTGGGGTACCGCAGGGCTCAGTGCTGGGACCCCAGCTATTTACAATATATATTAATGATCTGGATGAGGGAATTGAATGCAATATCTCCAAGTTTGCGGATGACACTAAGCTGGGGGGCAGTGTTCGCTGTGAGGAGGATGCTAGGAGACTGCAAGGTGACTTGGATAGGCTGGGTGAGTGGGCAATGTTTGGCAGATGCAGTATAATGTGGATAAATGTGAGGTTATCCACTTTGGTGGCAAAAACAGGAAAGCAGACTATTATTTAAATGGTGGCCGATTAGGAAAAGGGGAGATGCAGCGAGACCTGGGTGTCATGGTACACCAGTCATTGAAAGTAGGCATGCAGGTGCAGCAGGCAGTGAAAAAAGCGAATGGTATGTTAGCTTTCATAGCAAAAGGATTTGAGTACAGGAGCAGGGAGGTTCCACTTCAGTTGTACAGGGTTTGGTGAGACCACACCTGGAGTATTGCGTACAGTTTTGGTCTCCAAATCTGAGGAAGGACATTATTGCCATAGAGGGAGTGCAGAGAAGGTTCACCAGACTGATTCATGGGATGTCAGGACTGTCTTATGAAGAAAGACTGGATAGACTCGGTTTATACTCTCTGGAATTTAGGAGATTGAGAGGGGATCTTCTAGAAACTTACAAAATTCTTAAGGGGTTGGACAGGCTAGATGCAGGAAGATTGTTCCCGATGTTGGGGAAGTCCAGGACAAGCGGTCACAGCTTAAGGATAAGGGGGAAATCCTTTAAGACCGAGATGAGAAAGACTTTTTTCACACAGAGAGTGGTGAGTCTCTGGAACTCTCTGCCACAGAGGGTAGTTGAGGCCAGTTCATTGGCTATATTTAAGAGTGAGTTGGATGTGGCCCTTGTGGCTAAGGGGATCAGAGGGTATGGAGAGAAGGCAGGTACGGGATACTGAGTTGGATGATCAGCCATGATCATATTGAATGGCGGTGCAGGCTCGAAGGGCTGTATGGCCTACTCCTGCACCTAATTTCTATGTTTCTATGTTTCTATCATAAGAGTTATACAGCATGGAAAGAAGCCCTTCAGTCTAACATGCCCATCCTGACCAAGTTGCTAAATGATTCTAATTGCACTTGTTTGCACATGGCCCATATCCCTCTTAACCTTTTTCATATATGTTCCTGTCCAAAGGTCTTTTAAATGCTGCAACTTTATCCACCTCTATTACTTCCTCTGGCAGCTTGTTCCACGTATGCACTGCCATCTGTGTGGAAAAGTTGTCCATTTGGTCCCTTTTAAATCTTTGTCCTTTTACCTCGGGTGGCATGGTGACACAGCGGTAGAGTTGCTGCCTTAGAGCACCAGAGACCAGGTTTGATCCTGACCACGGGTGCTGTCTGTACAGAGTTTGTGTGGGATTTCATTGTACATTTTACTTCGGAGTCACGTGGGTGATTCCGTGAAGAAGCCCGCCAGCCTGCATGCGCGTCATTACGTCTGACGTATTGCGTAACGACTGACTGGACGTGCGTGTCGCTCCTTCCAGCAGTAAGTTTAAAATGCTCAGGTAAGTGCTTTTACTTTATCTGATGTTGTCACTCCCGGTTCGTTTACTATCTTTACAGAGTACTTGAACTTTGCGGAGACTATGTCTAAGGTAAAGAGGCGGACCGCAGCGAAGCCGGCTACTAAAGACCAAGGGTCTGTGGGTAGCGGGCGACCGTCGATTTCTACTTCAGGGTCGCTAGCAGAGGAGCCAGCGACTACAGACTTGGTGCCGACGGAAAGCACCTTGGCACCCTGCAGGGGAGAAAAGCCACCAGGAAGTCTGTCAAGGCCCCGGACTCAGATGAGTCTGGCCAGGAGGATTCTCCTCCTTCAATGCGCAGTGTTTTTGGGAGACTAACCCATATGGAACACCTAATGGAGCGGTTGCTCCAAAGAGATATGCCCCAAAGAAGGGAGCTATCTGAGCCCGGGTATTATGGAGAACCCGTGGCAGTGGCACCTGTCTCAGGGCTGCATAATGTCTCCCTCTCTGAGGAGGGGAGCATATGAGGCCAGTATTACACTGACTCAGTTTACGGAGGCACAGCTGGGGAGCATGCCTCAAGGCGTGAGGGGCTAGCCCCAATCCAAATTTGCCATATTTTCCCAATCAGGGGAACCACTGGGAGAGGAGTTGGCCATGAGCATTAATTATATGGCCTCTCACCAACTCCAAGATCAGGCCATGGAGGAAACCATGTCCAAATACCATACCCCAGAAAACTGTGCTTCATTGAATGTCCCGGCAGTGAATTGCTCCATCTGGGGACACATTGGAGGGGGCGTCAGAGCCCAGGAGGTAAAACTTCAAAAACATTTAAGATTAAGATTAATTGCCTCCGAAAGAATGCCATCCGTCCTGCTCTGAACCCAAAATTTGTAGCTTTTTGCAAGGCCGGGAACGTCCAGCCACCAAACCTCCTGTTCGGGGAAGACTTGCCGAAGCAGCTCAGGGAGCTGGATGATGAGGCTAAAACGGTCGGCCTTATGAAGGCCCCAACATCATCCAAGACCTCATCCTTCTGGCAGCAGTACCCCTACCCTCCTCTCTACACCAGACGGTTTGCCGGATCTGGTGGGCATTACGAACATCAAGCACAGAGGCCTTTTTTTAGGGCAGGGCCCAAGCCGGGCCATGTTCAAAATGCGCGGATGGCGCCCTCCAACAGCCCTACCCCCTAGACCTCGGGGGCAGAAGCTAACACCATACCGCCGATAACCACTGAGGTAAGTGAGTCTGGTTGTTTGCGTAACACATTTTCGATGGAGCAGTTACAAGTTGGGGGGAGATTACAATTTTTCATACGTGAATGGCATTGGATAACATCTGACCCGTTTATACTGCGCAGTATAGAAGGTTTCCAAATTGAGTTCCTTTTCAATTCACCTCCACCCACATTACATACACCTAGCCGCACTTTTATTCCTTCACAACAGGAGTGTGCGAATGCACAAGCTGAAATCGAATCTTTACTCAAGAAATGGGTAATTGAGAAGTCGAGTCATGAGTCTCACCAATTTGTGTCCAACATATTTACTAGGCAAAAGAAGGATGGAGGATGCTTAATTATCCTTGATTTGACTGATCTTAACACCTTTGTGCAGTATAAATGCTTCAAAATGGAAAACTTTGTTACTGCCAAACAACTGGTTTCTAAGGGATGTTACATGGCATGCATCAACCTCAAAGATGTTTACTATTCGGTGGCCATTCATGAAGACCACAGGAGATATCTGAAGTTTAGCTGGATGGGGCAATTGTGGCAGTTTAAAGCATTGCCTAATGGGTTAACCTCAGCCCCCAGACTATTCACTAAATTGCTAAAGCTAGTCCTGGGTCTACTCGGGGCACAGAATCATACAGTCATGGCATACTTGGATGACATCTTAATCATAGGGAAGACTATAGAATTAGCTGAATTATCTGTGTCAGCTACCAAACTGTTTGAAAGACTGGGGTTCCTAATCCATCCAGTTAAGTCTAAATTGGTACCATCTAGAGTAAATGATTATTAGGGATTCACCATTAATTCAATTCACATGTCAGTGACTCTGCCTTGGGGCAAGCAATTAGATTTAATTGAAGCCTGCAGCAACCTCATTGTTAAGAACAAACCTTCTATTAGACATGTGGCTAGTATAATTGGCAAATTAGTGGCTGCTTTCCCAGTGGCTCAGTTCGGGCCTTTGCACGACCAAAATTTACAACGTGCAAAGGAGCAGGCACTCAAACTTCATAGAGGTCACTTCGATAAACCCATGCAGTTGCCAGCTGAAGCCATTGCTAAGTTTCAATGGCGGGTGACCAATATTCGGTTTTGCTCTAGTACTATTTTAGTTGATACACCATCAGTTATCCTGCAAACTGATGCCAGTGCTCTGGGTTAGGGTGCTACCAACACCGTCTCAAGCTGTGGTGGCAGATGGAATCTGCAGGAATCATCGATGCTTCAGTCAAATGGTATTAACTACTTAGAGTTGTTGGGAGCACTCTATGGGTTAAAGGCTTATTGTAGCAATATGCATCATGTGCATGTTCAACTTCAGGTTGACAACACTACATCAGTGGCATACATTAATCACATGGGTGGAAGTAAGTCTGTATCCTGTGATAAATTGTCTAACCTCATTTGGCACTGGTGTATTACGAGAAACATCTGGATTTCAGCTATCTACTTGCCAGGTAGATATAACATGGTGGTGGAAACCAGGTCATAAGAATTCAATGACAAAAAAGAATGGATGTTGAATCATGAAGTGTTTAACGACATTGTCGTTCGGTATGGAGTACCGGACATTGATCTGTTTGCATCCAGACTAAATCATCAGTTACCAAATTACGTTTCATGGGAACCAGACCCAGGGGCACTAGCGGTAGATGCATTCTCGCTACACTGGGGTGGAAAGTTTTCGTATGTGTTTCCCCCATTTTGCCTCATCAGTCAATGTTTGGCCAAGATCAAGCAAGAAACTGCCTCTGGCATATTGGTAGTACCAGACTGGCTTACTCAGCATTGGTTCCCACTCATCCTAGCCATGATTACACAGCCTTTTATGGCTGACCCCAAAAGCAGAAATCTGCTGGTACATCCTGTGACAAGGGAAAGCCACCCTCTTCATGACCGAATAAATTTATTGGTTTGCAGATTCTGAGGAGACCATTCCTGGGGCTCTGACTTTCAGATCGTACGGTAGATGTGATCACTGCGGCCTGGAGGAAGAGCACCCAGAAACAGTACATCAGTCATATAAGGAAGTGGGAAATGTACTGCTCTCTCTAGAATATGTCATATGATACGGCTTCCATTACGAATGTTTTGGAGTTTCTTTCTAAACTATTCTATGATCAGAAACTCAGTTATAGTACCATTAATAGTGCTAGGAGCGCTTTATCATCTTACTTATGGCTAGAGTCAGGGAACCACACTGTCGGATCTCACCCCTTAATAACCAGATTTATGAAGGGCATTTTAACTTTTTTTTTTTGTAAGATATTTTTATTAGAAGTAATTACATATTAAGAAGAAATATAAAATTCAATTAAAACAAAGGAAAATATTAACGTCACATACATTCTTAATATTTTTTAAAATTAACAGTCAATCTTATTTGTACTTCTATAATTTTTCTTTTTTATTTTATAGCAGTTGAGAAAAAGAAATGAAAAAAAAGAGAGATAAACTGATTAAGTGGAATATTAAACAAGGTATTCTTCAATGGAGATATATTTATGAACTATTGTCTATAATTCTTCATCCATTCATGTATTCAGGCTTCCGTCATGGCTTCGAACTGGACCATCTTAACCCTTTAAATATTCAATAAATGGAGACCATATTCCTCTGAATTGGTCCAGCCTGTCCATCAGGGCAAGCCTTAATCGTTCCAAGTGCAATGTCTCCGACATTTCTGTAATCCACATTTTAGTTGTGGGGGAAGTAGGACCTTTCCAAAATCTTAGTATTAATTTTTTACCGATTATTAAACTATAACCGATAAAAATTCTTTGTTGTGTTGTTAATATCTGGTTTGTTTCCAGTATTCCCAATATAATTAGTTTTGAGTCTGGAGTTAACTTTGCATTAACTACAGTTGAGATTATGTTAAAAATCTCTATCCAAAAATTACTGATTTTTATACATTTTGTAAATGAGTGCGTTAAATTAGCTTCTAATTGTTGACACTTATCGCATATTGCAGACACATTTGAGAAAATTCTATTTAATTTGGACTTTGAGAGATGTAATCTATGTATAACTTTAAATTGTATCAAGGAGTGTCTAGCATTTAATGAACAATGATGTATATATTGTAAACTTTCATTCCATACTTCTCTACTGATTACTTGACCTAGTTCATTTTCCCATGCTTGTCTATATTTATCCGTATTTGGTAAATCATTTTCCAATAAAATATTATAAATATATGATATTAATTTCTCAGTATTCGGATGTTTATTTAAACATTCATCTAAAATTTCTGTCTTTCTATTCCTAAAATCCAGTGTATTTGATTTAACATAGTCTCTAATTTGAAGATATCGAAAATATTCTTTAAAATGTAATCCATAATTTTGTTGTAATTCCTGAAATGAGAGAAATAAATTTTCCCTATAAAGATCACCAATCTTATTTATTCCGTAGTTCTTCCATTTTAAGAAACCTTTGTCCATCAGTGAAGGTTTAAAAGAGATATTGTTTACTATTGGAAGAGCTAGTGGTATATTCTGTAATTTTTTTTAATGTTTTTTTTAATTGTTTCCAAATACGTATTCCACTTTCTATTAATGGATTTTCTTTATAAGATTTCTTATGTATTGGAGTATTAGCAAATAAAATCGAACCAATTTCAAACGGGGTACAGTCTTCTTTTTCCATCTTTAACCAATTTGGTTGTTTATCTCATTCACCCAGCCAAAAATTCATATTTTTTATATTAACTGCCCAATAATAAAACATAAAATTAGGCAGTGCAAAACCACCATTTATTTTTGATTTACATAGTTGCTTTTTAATTATTCTATGATTCTTATAATCCCAAATAAAATTAGTAACCATGGAGTCCACTTTCTTAAAGAAATTTTTTAGGAAGATATATCGGATCATTTGAAACAAGTATAGTAGTTGTGGAAGAAAAATCATTTTTATCGCGTTAATCTTACCTAACATTGAAATAGGTAATGTTTTCCAATATTGAATATTCTTAAATAGTTTATTCAATAAGGGTAAAAAATTAGATTTAAATAATGAATTATATCTTTTTGTTACATAAATTCCAAGATATTTAATTTTTTCATTTGCAATCTTAAAAGGGTATTGTTGTAATATATGTAAATTATTTCCCATTATTGGCATAAGTTCACTTTTATTCCAATTAATTCTATATCCTGAAAACGATCCAAATTGGGTTATCAAATCTAACAAGTTAGGAAGACTAATTTCTGGTTTTGTGATATAAAGTAATACATCATCTGCGTACAATGAGATTTTTATTTTCAGTTTCTTTAGTTTCATACCCATATATTTCAGGGTTTGATCTCACAGATTTTGCTAATGGTTCTATTGCAAGTGCAAACAGTAGTGGAGATAAAGGGCAACCTTGTCTACAACCTCGGAATAAGTTAAATTTCGTTGTTAACACTTGGTTAATTAATATTCTAGCTGTTGGTCTAGTATATAGTAATTTAACCCATGTTATAAACTTCTCTCCCAATTGAAAAGATTCCATAACCGAAAATAAATAAGACCATTCAATCTGATCAAAAGCTTTCTCTGCGTCCAACGAGATAATTGATAAATCCTTCGTAATATTTCTTTTAGAGTATATAATATTTAAATAATCTTCTCAAATTATTTGAAGAGTATCGTTTTGGTATAAATCCCGTTTGATCTGAATGAATTAATTTATTAATCACTTTGTTTAATCTTTGTGCTAATATTTTTGTTAATATTTTTTGATCAGTATTTAAAAGAGATATAGCTCTATATGACCCTGGGTCATCGAGATTTTTTATCTAATTTAGGTATAAGGGTTATAATAGATTCATTTAATGTGTCTGGTAATTTCTGTTGTGTGTAAATGTGTTCATATAGTGTCTTCAAACGTGGGGCTATCATGTCATAAAATCTTTTATAAAATTCTGCTCCAATACCATCTGGTCCTGGAGTTTTACCATTTTTTAATGATCTAATAGTTTCTTCAATTTCTTTAGTAGTTATTTCGACATTTAATAATTCCCTATCTTCTAAATTTAGTCCATTTAGATTACAATTTTTCAAAAATGTTTCTACTCCTATACGATTTTCTTTTGTTTTAGCTGAGTATAAATTTTTATAATATTGCAAAAAATCTTTCGTTTATATCTTTAGTTTGTGTTAGTAATTCTCCTTTATCTGATTTGATCCTATATATTAATTTTTCTCCTTCCAGTTTTCTTAACTGACGAGCCAGTAGTTTATGTGGTTTATCACCGAATTCAAATTGAGTTTGTTTGGTATATTGGTATAGTTTTACAACTTGATCTGAATGTATTTTATTTAGTTTATATTTCAATGCAAAAATTTTATTATGGTTGGTCGTAGATGGATTAATGGCATTCTCTGTATCTAATTGTTTAATCTCTCTTTCCAATGCCTGTTGTAGCTTCCTATTCTCTTTATTATAAAATACTTGAGAAGATATCATAATTCCCCCGAATATAGGCCTTAAAAGTTTCCCATAAGAGGGATGATGATATTTCAGGTGTATCATTTGTTTCAAAGAAGATCTTGATCTGTTTTGTAATATATTCTTGAGTTATTTTGTCCTTTAAAATTTGTGGGTTAAATCTCCAATTATCTTGTTTATCTATTTTATCCGTTAGTTTCATTTTAAAAGTTAATGGTGCGTGATCTGAGATTATAATATTATGATATTTTGAATTATACGTAAGTGGAATAAGTTTTAAATCTACCAAAAAAATAATCTATTCTTGAATAACTTTTATGCACGGCTGAATAAAATGAGTATTCGCGTCCTGTTGGATTTTGCAATCTCCATACATCTTTAATATTACTGGTGTCTATATATGCATTTATTAACTCACTGGAATGTGATTTAAGTTTTCGTTGTTTTGATGATCTATCCAAATAAGGGTCAAGTGTGCAATTTAAATCTCCTCCAATTATTAGATTATGCTGTGATAATTCTGGGATTGTATTAAATAATTTTTTAAAAAATCGCGGGCTATCAAAATTTGGGCCATATATATTAACAAAAATCACCTTTTGTGTATATAATTCTCCTATTACAATAATATATCTACCATCAATATCTGTTATTATTGAAGTATGTTTAAATGCAGTACCTTTACGAATTAATATTGCTACACTCTAGATTTGTGTGTAAAAGAAGAGTGATATACTTTATCAATCCATTTGGCTTTTAGTCTATATTCTGCCTCTTTTTTCAAGTGTGTCTCTTGGATAAACGCAACGTCTGTTTTGAGTGCTTTTAAATATTCTAATACCTTACCCCTCTTAATTGGTTCATTAATACCTTTAACATTCCAGCTACAAAACGTTATTCCTCCATTCCCCGTATTTATGTGTAAGTCTTGCATCATTTATCTAAAGAGATGTGTACCAGAGCAGATGGTACAGCTCGACACACCAGGACCCAACACCTGAACCCTGAACAGACAAATTCCAAGACTCTTGATTTTCTCTCATATATATATCTCCTTTGTATTAATTGATGATTCCACTCAGATAAAAAGTAATAATAGTAATAATTAGAAATGATAGTAAAAAGGGATAGGTTAAAAGATTAGTAGAGTGCTCAAAGAAAGAAAAAACTACATCTAGTAAGTGTGTAGTTAGTGTTAGCCATACTAACATGGCTAGCAGTCTAAGGACTTCCGTGTTGAATGTTAAATACTAACCATCTCCATGATTCAGTAAATTAATATTATCCAAAAAAAAGAGATTATTGTTAAAACCGGGAAATATTAAACTGTGATATATAAAAAGTTCATAATCAGGTACAATGGTATATATGCGTGGTACTTAATAGAAAATTATAATAATATAAACATATAGAAGCGAGAAAGAAAAAAAAAAAAAAAAAAGTTAAAATAAGATGTATATTTATATTTACTATTTACTTAATTCTAGGTTAGTCGGTTATAATTAATTATTAATTATCAATCAATGATCAACAATCAATAGTCAACAGTCAACAATCAATAGTCAATAGTCAACAATTATTAACTCTAATTATTAACAATACCAGTGTGTTAGATTTAATATATATTGGTGTATGTTAATATATGTTAATTATTAGGTTAGTAGCATTACTATTCTAAATATTAGTATTCATAGAACAGTCTTCAATCCACATCTTCTTGATTCTTCCATCCGTCTCCTTCTCCGTCTTCTTTGGATGAAGGGCATTTTAACTCTACTCCCCCTAGGCCCAGATATTCACAGATATGGGATGTGAGCGTGGTCCTCACGCTGCTCCGTCAGTGGGCACCAGCTTCATCTCTGTCTCTGCCTAATCTCACACTTAAGGTAGTCATGCTCTTGGCGCTGGTCTCAGCGCAACGGGTCCAGACGTTAAATAAACTTAGACTGGACAGCATGGTAACATCTTTTGACAATATCATATTTTTTGCTAACGATCTAATGAAGCAGAGCAGACCAGGGATGTCGGGGCTCAAATAAAGTTTTATGGCTTACCCCTTAGACCAACGGTTGTGTGTGGCAGCGCACATACTACAGTACATTAAGATCACTAAGAGCCTCAGAGGCTCAGAATTATCCTTATTCATCAGCCACACCAAACCTCATAGGAAGGTTATAGTGCAGACCATTTCTAGATGGATAAAACAGGTTCTGGCACGTGCAGGGGTGGACACTGACTCTTTTAAACCTCATTCCACCAGGGCTGCATCTACGTCAGCAGCGAGGGATATGGACGTCCCTTTCAACCACATTCTAGCGGCTGCGGGATGGTCTAATGACGTACCGAAGGTTTTATAACAAACCTATCGCCAAACCGGGGACTTTTGCTAATTCTGTTTTAGGTTCTGTTATATAGTTTCCCCCTGGGTGAGAGGTGTCACTATTATTTTCTTTGATTATTAAAACATCAGCATTTTTTATCTGTCATGTATGAATGCATTAATTATTCTCGCTCATCCTGGTCAACTGATGCAGTGTGTGCGCATGGACTTGTTTCCACGGCATGAAATCACAGAGCTTCAAAATCTTCACGTAATCACTCACGTGACTCCGAAGTAAAATAGTAAGATTAACCGAGAACTTACCAGTTTGAAGTTTGATCTTTATTTTATGAGGAGTTACGATGAGGGATTATGTGCCCTCTGCTCCCAACCCTCGTATCATAAAGATCATCTGGTAGTTCTAGTTTCCCTAATCTTACTATGTCACTTCAACTACTGTTATCTGTGATTTCACACCGCTGCTTTGAAGATTGACGCGCATGCGGACTGGCGGGCTTCTTCACGTAATCTCTCATCGTAACTCCTCATAAAATAAAGATCAAACTTCAAACTGGTAAGTTCATGTTTAATCTTAGTATTCTACCTGTGAACGTGTGGAGCTCCCGCGGCAACAGCTGCGTCCGCTGGACTGGAGGGTGGCAGCTTCGACCGCCCTGGGCCGCGGAGTTGAACCGGCCCGTTCGCAGAGCACGGTTCAGCCACGGGACTTACTTACATCACCCGGTGGGGTCATAACATCGGAGGCCTGGATCGCCTCAGCAAAGAGGAAGAACAAGGAAGAGAAGAGACAAAGACTTAAGATTTTGCCTTCCATCACAGTGAGGAGGTGTCTGGTGAACTCACTGTGGTGGATGTTAAATTTGTGTTTATTGTGTGTTTTGTTATTTAATATATGTATGACTGCAAGGCAACAAAATTTTGTTCAGACTGAAAGGCCTGAATGACAATAAAATTTCCGTGATTCCATGATTAGCGATCCAGGGGAAAATTGGATTACAACTTTCTTGCTGACATTAGGGAAAGGGTAATGATTAATGACAACTTCAGTGACTGGAGGATTTTGTGCAATGGACTCAACAGTAGTCGTATGCATTAAATCACTTGGACAAATAAGAGGCCTTTGATTGCTAAGTTTGCTGATAATATAAACATTGGCTATGTGGTTGATAGTGAGGGGGATGCAGCAATACAAAGACATAAGAACACTATAAGTAGTAGCCCATTCAGCCCCACATGTCAGCTCTGCCATTTAATAAGATCATTGGTGATCTTTTATCTCATAATATTCCTGATGTGATCCTATAAATAATTAGAGCAAGACATCTTTACTTTTATATTGAAATCCTTTTTAAACAAAGGTTAGCTTTGCATTTGTCCTCCTAATTGCTAGCTGTACCCGCATGAAAACGAATCACTAATGGTCAACAAAGTCTTGCAGGTCCATTGAAACAGAGTGCCTTACTAGACGACATCACTAGGTATGAGGGAGGTCTAACATGGCCAGGACCTACACAGTGAATGGTAGGGCTCTGAGTAGTGTTGTAGAGCAGAGGGATCTAGGAGTGCAGGTGCATTGCTCCCTGAAGGTGGAGTCGCAGGTAGATCGGGTGGTCAAAAAAGCTTTTAGCTCATTGGGCTTCATGAGACATTAGTATTGAGTATAGAAGTTGGGAGGTCATGTTGCAGTTGTATAAGTCGTTGGTGAGGCCACATTTGGAGTATTGTGTTCACTTCTGGGCACTGGTGTTGTGGGAAAGGTGTTGTGGGAAAGATGTTGTCAAGGTGGAAAGGATACAGAGAAGATTTAAGAGGATGTTGCCAGGACTAGAGGGTCTGAGCTATAGGCAGAGGTTGAGTAGGCTGGGACTCTATTCCTTGGAGCACAGGAAGATGAGGGGTGATCTTATAGAGGTGTATAAGATCATGAAAAGAACAGATTGGATAGATGCATAGAGTCTCTTGCAAAGAGTAAGTGAATCGAGGACCAGAGGACATAGGTTTAAGGTGAAGGGGAATAGATTTAATAAGAATCTGAGTGGTAACTTTAAAAACACTAAGTGTCGTGGATGTATGGAACAAGCTGCCAGAGGAGGTAATTGAGGCAGGGACTACCCCAACATTTCAGAAGCATTTAGACAGTTACATAGATAAGACAGGTTTGGAGGGATATGGACCAAATGCTGGCAGGTGGTACTAGTGAAGCAGGGACCTGTTGGCCGGTGTGGACAAGTAGGGCCGAAGGGCCTGTTTCCTCACTGTGTCACTATGATTCAAAGAGGCTTAGTCATTTTGGCATGTCCCCAATAACTCTCACCAACTTCTACAGATGCACCATGTAAAGCATTTTATAGGGATGCATCACAGCATGTTTTGGGAACAGTTCCATCCAAGATCGCAAGAAATTGCAGAGAATTGTGGAGGCAGCATGGTTTTGTACGTGGGAGTTATCCCTAATCAGCCTTTGTCCGTCTAAATGTCTATCCCTCAGAATACCCTCTAGTAACTTTCCAACTACAGATGTTAAGTTCACTGGCCTATAGTTCCCAGAAATTTCCCTGCAGCCCTTCTTGAATAAAGGCACAACATTTGCCACCCTTCATTCTTCCGGCACCTCTCCGGTATTTAAAGACGACTTGTAAATTTCAACCAGAGCTGCCGCAATTTCCTCTCTGGTTTCCTACAATATCCTCGTATATATATGATCATACCCTAGAGATTTGTCTACCTTCATACACGATAGTACCTTAAGCACCTCTTTGACGCGAGACACTCCCATTGACTGCCCAAAGTTCCTCCGTCCTCCTATCTTTCTCCTTGGTAAATACAGAGGAGAAATACTCATTGAGGACATTGTCCATCTCCTGTGGCTCCACACAGTTGATCGCTTTGATTCCTGAAGGGTCCCACTCTCTCTCTAGTTACTCTTTCCCCCTTAAGCAGTTATAAGGAAGTACAGGCAATAGTGTGCTTTATTGGCCATTGGTTCAATATGGCTGATCCAGGATAAGTTGATGGTGATATTTACTGCTAGGAACTTGAAGCATCTCTACCTCCGCATCATCAATGTATACCGGGGGTATGTGTCCTGCGTCGCTTCCTGAAGTCGATCACTATCTCATTTGCCTTACTGACATTGAGGGAAGGGTTGTTGTCTTGGTGCCAAGTTATGAAGTTCTCAATCTCCTTGCTGTATTCCGTCCCATCATTATTTGATATCCAGCCCACTATGGTGGTGTCATTTGCAAATTTGAAATTTAAGTTGGATTTGTATTTGACTGCACAGTCGTGGGTGTGTAAGGAGTAAGATGGGACTGAGAATTCATCCTGTGGGGTACCAGTGTTGAGAATTATTGTGGAGGATGATTTGTCATCTATCCTCACTGATTGTGGTCTGTTGGTCAGAAAGTCGAGGATGCAGTTGCAGAGATGAGTGCTGACTCCAAGTACAATGAGTTTTGGGATGAGCTTTGTTGGTAAAATTGTATTAAAAGCAAAGTGTAGTCTATGAATAGAAGTCTGACATAGGTGTCCATCTTGTCCAGGTGTTCCAGGGATAAGTGTAGGGCCAGGGAGATGGCATCAACAGTAGACCTGCTATGGTGGTAGGTGAACTGCAGTAGACCAAGGTTGCTTAGTAGACTGGATCTAATGCGATTCTACACCAGCCTCTCAAAGCACTTCATGATGGTGGATGTTAAGGTCGCTGGACAGTAGTCATTAAGATATGTGATCTTAATTTTTTTAATGATTTTAATGATTTAAATAATCTTTTAAATGATTTTCCTTGACACCGGGATAATAGTGGTTTTCTTGAAGCAGGTGGGTACCTCAGAACAGAGTGGGAAAGATTAAAGATGTCAGTGAACACTCCCGCTATTTGGTCCACGCAGTTCCTAAGGACGCGGCTAGAGACTCTGGCTGGTCCAGTTCCTTCCCATGGGTTCACCCTCAGGAAGGCCAATATAACTTCTGCACAGTACCCTGGGAAGGGGCACAGTCTAAACTAATGGGACGGATGCTAAAGCGAGCATAGAATGCATTAAGTTCATCAAATAGGGCTGCAATCTCACTAGCGATATTGTCTGACTTAGCTGTGCAGCTAGTTACAGAATTCAGGCCTTGCCATGGTCTGAGGGTGTCCAAATGATTATACTGGGACTCAAGTATGTCCCGGTAATGTCTCTTGGCATTCTTGATGGTTTTGCGAAAATCATACCGAGGTTTCTTGTACCGGACATTACTAGAAGTAATAGGTTTGGGGAAGCAAACAAGATGAGGAAATACATACTAAACATGAGTAATATGATACCTTGGGGGGACAGAGGGATCTTAGATTTCACATACACAGATCCCTAAAGATTGTAGCATAGAGATAAGATAATTACGAAGGTATTTGAGATACCAGAAACTAGAGCAGGTAGGTCATAATAGAACTTTGTAATGCACTTTATTTAGAAAGAATGTGACAGCACTAGAGAGCATCATGGATGAGATATTTGAGGATGTGGCCTGAGCTGAACACTTACATAAGAAGGGTTTCGACCCGAAACGTCACCCATTCCTTCTCTCCAGAGATGCTGCCTGTCCCTCTGATTTACTCCAGAATTTTGTGTCTATCAAAGATTGCCCAGGCTTTTTAAACAGGACAAATGAGGAGAGATTTAATTGTTCATAAATGAGGATAAGGTGAACAGAAAAGGCCGATTTCCAAAGAGGCCAATAATTGGAGGGCATGGATATAAGTTCTTGGAAGAATAATAACATGTGATTTGAAGAAAAAAATCATTTTAACTAAAAAGAGTTGAGGAGACGGCAGGGGATTGGAACTATCTGGTTGATGGTTTAGTTTAGTTTAGAGATAAAGAATGGAATCAGGTCCTTCGACCCACTAATTCCA
Source organism: Okamejei kenojei (assembly GCA_035221665.1). Classification (NCBI taxonomy): domain Eukaryota; kingdom Metazoa; phylum Chordata; class Chondrichthyes; order Rajiformes; family Rajidae; genus Okamejei; species Okamejei kenojei. The sequence goes on from CM069156.1 coordinate 14,461,163, forward strand.
TGTCGGCCATTAATCACCCATACACACTAGTTCCATGTTATCCCCTCCCCTCATCCACTCCATACACACTAGGGACAATATATTATGTGTAGGAAAGAACTGTAGATGCCAGTTTAAATCATAGATAGACACAAAATGCTGGAGTAACAGTGGGACAGACATTCTAGATCTACACTACTTCTTGTACAGACTCTATTCCCTACTCCCAATTCCTCAGTCTATGCCACATCTGCGCCCAAGATGAGGCGTTCCATACCAGGTAATTGGAGATGTCCTCATTCTTTAAGGAATGGGGATTCCCCTCTTCCATTATTGATGGGGCCCTCACTAGGGTCTCCTTGATATCCCTCAGCTCCTCTCTTGCTCCCCCTCCCCCCATTCGTAACAGTGATAGTATCCCCCTTGTCCTCACCTTCCACCCCATCAGCCATTGCATACAGCACATACTCCTCTGTCATTTTCGCCACCTCCAACGGCATCCCATTACTAGCCACATCTTCCCATCTCCACCCCTTTTCGCATTCCGCAGAGACCGTTCTATCCGCAACTCCCTGGTCAACTCGTCCCTTTCCCACCCAAACCACCTCCTCCCCAGGTACTTTCCCCTGCATCCGCAGGAGATGCTACTCCTGTCCCTGCACCTCCCCCCTCAACTCCATTCAAGGACCCCGGTAGTCTTTTCAGGTGAAGCAGAGGTTCACTTGCACCTCCTCCAATCTCATTTACTCTATCCACTGTTCCAGGTGTTGACTTCTGTGTATCAGCGTGACCAAGTGCAGGCTCGGCGATCGTTTCGCTGAACACCTCCACTGAGTCTGCTTGTACCTACCTGATCTCCCGGTTGCTCAACACTTTAACTCCCCCTCCGATTCCCAATCTGACCTTTCTATCTTGGGCTTCCTCCATTGTCAGAGTTAGGCCCAACGCAAATTGGAGGAACAGCACCTCATATTTTGCTTGTGCAACTTACACCCCAGCAGTATGAACATTGACTTCTCTAACTTCAAGTAGCCCTTGCTTTCCCTCTCTCCATCCCCTCACCTCTCCCAGTTCTCCGACCAGTCTTACTGTCTCTGATTACATTTTATCTCTGTTTGCTTTGTTGTTACCTTCTCCCAACTAACAGTGATCTATTCTATATTCCCCTTGGTCCCATTTTCACACCTAACCCTTTCTTATCTATACAATTCATATCTATGTACTGCCTACTCTCCTGACATCAGTCTGAAGAAGGGACTCGACCTGAAACATCATCCATTCCTTCTCTCCAGAGATGCTGCCTGTCCTGCTGAGTTACTCCAGCATTTTGTGTCTAGGGGAAATTTATTGATGCCAATTTACCTACAAACCTGCATATCTTTGAGATGTGGGAGGAAACAGGAGCACCTGGAGGAAACCTACAGGAAACTGGAGGAAATCAGGGAGAATGTGCAAACTCCACACAAACAGCACCCGAGGTCAGGCTCTGTGCCGACCTCATGGTATGATGGAACTGAAACTTAATTATACTTAAAACATCTCCCGATAAATTACAGGGATATTGACCAAAATCAAAGAGATATGAAAAATTAGAACTTTCACTTTTGTGAGATAGAGGTGGGGGTAAAAGAGGAGGGGATGTTGCTTTATTGATTAAGGGAAATATCACAGCAGTAGTCCAGGATGACATTGCTGATGGTTCATCCAGTGAGACTATATCGGTGGAGCTGAGAAATAAAAAGGGGGTGGGTCATCTTGTTAGTGGTGTATTACATGCCCCCAAATAGTCAGCGGGAATAAGCCAGGAGATTGCAGACAGCAGAAAGACTAATAAGGTTGTCATAGTATGGGATTATTACTTTCCCAATATAGACCGAAACTCTCATAATTCTTAGATGGGGTGGAATTTGTCAAATGTGTTCAGGAAAGTTTCCTCAGGCAATATGTAAAGGGCCTGTTCCACGAGCATGCGACCTGCATGCGGCAAGCGCGACCAAACCGGAAGCGGGGGTCGCGCGGTGGTCGAGTGATCCCCGTACAGGGCCGGTCCCACCAGCATGCTCCTGCATGCGGTGAGCGCGACCAAACCGGAAGCGGGGCCGCGCGGAGGTCGGGTGTGTGGCGCGAAGTTGGAGCGAAATCCGCAGTAAGTTCGCAAGGACAGAGAGGGGCACGGAGGCACACACAGAGAGTGGCACGTACAGAGAGGGGCACAGAGAGGGACACGGAAGCACACAGAGAGGGACACGGAGGCACACAGAGAGGGACACGGAGGCACGACGTCGAGGCGGTGCGTGCGGCGTCGAGGCAGCTGCGAGCCGACAGGCTGTTGCCGTGCGGAATTTTGAACACGGTCAGTTTTATGGAGCCCCGCGCGATGTCGGGACCAGCTCCGCACAACTCCATACGGCTCCGGCGATCGAAGTGGGACCGGCCCCGCGAGACCGGACGGCTCAAGCGACCACGTTAGGTCGCGCTTGCCGCATGGAGTCGCATGCTGGTGGGACAGGCCCTTAAAGGCCCCTGCACAGGAGAGGGCAAAGCTTGAACTACTCTTAAGAAGTTGGGAAAAGCAAAGGACTGAAGTGTCAGTAAGTGAGTCTTTTAGGACCAGCGACCATTGTTTTCTTAACCTTAAGATAGTTATGGATAAAGACAGGGCGGGCCCATGAGTTTAAATTCTGAATTGGAGCAAGGCCAACTTTGATGTTATCAGGCTGGAACTAGTTCAGTTGATTGGTATCGGTTGTTTGCGGGCAAAAGAATATCTGGAAAATGGGTTGTTTTTAAAAGTGTAATGACATGAGTTCATGGCTACTCTAACATGTTCCTGTTAGTGTAAAGGGCATGTCTGGTGGGCACAAGGAAGCTTGGATGACAAGAGAAATTGAGGCTCTAGTCAAGAAAAAGAAGAAGGCATGGGACAAGTCTCCACAGTTGGGATCAAATGTATCCCTGGAGAATTTTCCTGAACGGAGGAGCATACATAGAAAGAAGGGCAAAACGGGGCAGAAAATAGTTTTAGCAGATTATATTAAAGAAATCCAAAGAGATTTCACGTACTTTAAGTGAAAGAGGGTGACTAGAGAGAGAACAGGGCCCTTCAGAATCTAAAGCGTTTACCTTTGTGTAGAGCAGAAGGAGAAAGGCAAGGTCCTCGATCAGTATTTCTCCTTTTTTTTTAACCTTGCTGAAAAATATCGGATGGGATCAAGGGAGAGCTAGCCGATTGGACGGAGAATTGGCTTCATGGAAAGAAGCCGAGGATGATGGTGGGTTTAAGGCCTGTGTCTAGTGGTGCGCATCAGGATCAGTGCTGGGCCCATTGCTGCTTGAGGTTAATATCAATGATTTGGATCAGAATGCATGATTAGTAAATTTGGAGATGACACTAAAGTGGGTAGATGGCAAAGATTGTTGTCAAAGACTACAGCAGGATCTTGAGTTGGACATGTGGGCATGTGGGCTGAGGAATGTTTAATGGAGATACGTGTGAGATGTTGCATTTTTGGAAGGCAAATCAGGGTAGGATTCACAGTAAATGGCAGGGCTCTGAGGAGTGTTGTAGACCAGAGTAATCTTGGAATACAGGTACATCGTTTTTTGAAAGTGGCGTCACAGGTAGAAAGGATACCTGTAAATAGCAGCTGATTTTACATATCTCTGAGTGAATGTGTTGAACATTCATTGAATCTTAGAAAATTGTAGCACATTAGGAGGCTCTGCCACTTAAGGCTCTTCCTTACTAAGAACAATTTTGGCACACTGGTTTCATCAGACAAGGTGTTGAGTATACAAGTTTGGATGTTACAGTTGTACAAGGCCATATTTGGAGTATTGTGTTCAGTTTTGGTCAACCTGCTGTAGGAAAGATGTTGTTCAGCTGGAAATAGTGCAGAGAAGATTTACAAGGACATGAGGACAAGAGCTACAGTATAGGGAGAGGTTGGGCAGGCTAGGATTTTAGTCCTTGGAGTGCAGAAGGATGAAGCGGGATGTTATAGAGGTGGATAAGATCATGATGGGAATGGATAGGATAGACACACAGAGCCTTTTACTCACAGTAGTTAGATCAGGAACCCGAGCACAAAGGTTTCAGATGTGAGGGAAATGATATATTTGAAACCTGAGGGGCAACGTTTTCACATGGAGGGTGGTGGGTAAATGGAGAGGAGGTAGTTGAGGCAGATACTATAACAACATTTAAAAGACATTTGAACAGGTACATGGATTGAAAGAGTTTAGAGGGTTATGGGCCAAAAGTGGACAGATGGAACTAGTTTAGACAGGGCATGTTGGTCAGCATGGGCAAATAGGGCTGAAGGGCTTGTTTCCATGGTATAAGACTCTATGAATGAGAGTTACAGAGCCTCCTTGTGTGCTGTAATTTTCTAAGATTCAATGATTGTTCAACCAACTCATTCAGAGGGAGATATATAAAATCATCTGTTACTTAGCAATGCCTTAAGGTAAATGAGTAGTTAATAGCTTAAGGAATCAGAAGCCAAAATATCATGATATTAATGAAAATGGCATGATAAAAAATACTTCTTGAAATAACAGTAGTCTTTAATGCCAATGTTTTGCTGGCCCATGTCTCTTTTTTCCTGGAATAGGTCCAGTAATCAATTGCAATCCCCTGATGTAGAGTTCGATTTAACAAGGCAGTTTTGTGCTACAGTGGATCCTGTTCCACTACATAGAGAACGCAACAGATGTAAAAGGTGATTATTCTCAATGATACAGACAACATACACTGAATACATTTCCTTACATCACTATAAAACAGGGTGAATTGCACACCTAGCTGTTTATGTGAAATGCTTGGGAGCACAGTATCACTGGGAAGTGGTAACAAACAGGAAATTACTTCAATTTGCAAAACACAAATTGCTGGAGGAACTCAGCGGGTCAAGCAGTATTTGTAAAGAATAGACAGAATTTTGGTTTGGATACACTTCTTCAAACTGATGGTCTAGAAGAGGGAACCTGGAAAAGCGAAGTGGGTGGTGGGCAAATGGATGGGGATGGAAACTGACAGGTGGATACAAGTGAAGAGGAGTGATTGGCAAAAGGGTGGAGAGAGTGACAAAGGCTCGAAGTGAAAAGGAGTATAAATGGTATCAGATAAGGAAAGAAGAGGAAGAGTGAAATGTAAAGCCAGAGGGAGGGGTATGGGTCGAAGGGGAAAGGAGGAGGGGAAATAGGAATTGTGGGAGATAATTGGTGGGGAGAGTATGGGGAGAAACAGCAAGGTGGTGGGAAATTATCTGAGAGATGGGCGAATACCAGGGTGGGGCATGGGGGGGATGTAGGGAGGAGGGGTGCATTACTTGAAACTAGAAAATTCAATTTCATACCGTTGGGTTGTAAGCTTTCCAAACAAAATGAGTTGCTGTTCCTTCAGTTTGCGTGTGTTCCCACTCGGCATGGGGGCGGCCAAGGACAGGAAGTTAAGTATTGGAATGAGAAGGGGAGTTAAAATCATCAGCAGTCAGGAACGCCAGCAGAACTTGGCAGTAGAGAGCACCTGCAGTGAGTGTTCAGTGAAAATGTTGCCTTGTCTGTGCTTGACCTTGCCGATGTAAGGTACGCCAGTTTAGGAGGACCTGATACAATAGACAAATTGGGAGGAGGTGAATCTCTATAGTGAACTCTCACATCTGGAAGGATGATGGGCTGAATGGCCTAATTCTGCTCCTATATCTAATGGCTGCTGTATGAGAGTGAAAAAGGAGGTGTGGGAATAGGTATTACATCTCCTATGGTTGCAGGGGAAAGGATGAGTGAACCAAGGAGTTGAAGAAAAAGTTTTCCCTGTGGAAAATGGAACGGGCTGGCAAGATGTAACTGGTGATGGGATCATGTTGAATGTGGTGGAAATGTCAGAGAATGATGTGTTGGAGTAACTCCAAATTACTTCAATTGTGTGGATTTCTATTCTTTTTGAACTGTAATTCCATTTTCATTCTTTGGTTTACCTCAGCTCAAATAACTACGAGAGAAAAAATTGAATGATTTTCAAAGATGGTGCTTTACACCAACAAGAATATATTTCAAAAAGAATCAATGGCTACCCAGTTAATTTATCACAACATATTTCCAGGTTGCTGGAGTGGTGCAAATCCACAACATGATAGAAAAATAGGAGAATAGAAAAGTGCATTGAAGTATATAAATCCCTGGGCCATCCTTGGACTTTGTGAGAAGATTGGAAGAAATTATCGCCCTTGTGGAGACATTTCATCTTTAGTTGAAGGGTAAAGTTCCAGAAGTCTAGGAGTAGTAAATGTTCTATCATTATTTAAAAAGGGCAGGAAAGAAAAAACAGGGAATTACAGCCTGGTAAGCCTTATATGAGGGGCAGGTAAATTATTGGATTGGTGCATGGATAATTGTATCATAAAAAATTGTATGTTTATCGTAATTGATAATTGTATCTCACAAAGTGGTTAGAGTTTTTTGAAAAGATAACCCAGAGGATTGATGAGGGCATGGCTGTGGATTTTGTCTATATGACTTTGTTAAGGGCCTGCATGGTAGACTAGTTTGGAAGGTTAGATTGCATGGACTCCAGGGACAGCTAGTTAATTGTAAACACATTGGCTTTATCGAAGGAAGCAAACGGTTGATCATGTAAAGTTATTTTTTAGACTGGATCTTGTGACAAGCAGTGTGCCACAGAGATTGAAGCTGGGCCCATTGTTGTTTGTCATTTATTTAAATGAGTTGCATTGAATGTGCAAAGCATGGTTGGAAAATTTGCAGATTACACCAAAGTAGGAGGTATCTAGACAGTGAACCATGTCATTACGGAAAAAAAGGTGAATCTGTAAATTCATCCCACAATCTTCGCACAAAATTTCAAGTATCTGACACAAAGTATACTGTGACAATTAGATCTTATTTTAAAGTGATGCATGGTGAATGGGCTCCTACTGTCATAATGATTCCGCGATTCTGAATGAAATAAACATTTTGCAAGATTTAGCCCAACAAACCAGATGCAGTACTCTCAGGACCACTATTTGCCATGCAACACTTATTTGGAACATCAAATATTTTAATTGCAGAGTGAAGTTTACTGTAGCATTGCCATTTAAAGGGCTAGTCATTTTTTTAGTTTTCAGAAAACCATTGGGTACTGTGTTACGTTTAAACTAATTAAACTATTTCAACATAACTAAATAATCATTGAATAAATATATTTACCAATTAAACAAATAAATAATCTAGCCTATGATGCGAAAGGTTTTGTGTCTGGCCAGTACTACCTAACAATTTGTGGATAGTAAGACTGCCTAAGTAAACATATCAGCAGATGTCATTGTCAATGCTCTGTAAGCAAAGAAAGATTTTCTTTAGCCCAATTTAATCCATGCTCGCTGTAATGCCTATTTATGCTAATCCCATTGTCTTACATTAAGCCCGTATCCGTCTACTCCTTTCCTATCCAAGTGCTTGTCCACATTGCAATTGTTTCTATCTTTACCACATTCTCCCCTCTTGCCCCTCAGACCTCCTTTATATTTCTCCCCTCTCACTTGACACCTGTGTCCAAAAAACAAATAACTAGATGAACACCCGCTGGGTTTCTCCAGCATTTTGTGTCTACCTTCGATTTTACCAGCATCTGGAGTTCTTTCTTAAACTAGATGAACACAGCAGATCAGGCAGCATCTGTGGAGTTAAATTAACAGACATTGTTTCAGGTGGGGATCTTCTTCAGACTGACATTTTTGCTCACAATTCCAGCATCTGCAGTCCATTGTTCATCCATTACATCTATGCCCTTTAGTTTTAGACAGCCCTAACCAGAAAAAAGATTCTATTTATCCTCCTTTATGCCCCTTAACATCATGTAAACCTCCATTGATCATCCATTAACATCCCATGTTCCAACAGGAACAAACCCATCTTAAACAATCGGCTTTTGTAACTAAAGCACTCCATTCTAGGTAACATCCTGGCGAGTCTCATCTGCACTCCCTTTACTGCTATCACATCGTTCATGATGTATGGCAACCAGAAATGCATACCATACTCTAAGTGCAGCCACACCAATGTTTTATTGCTGCAACGTAACTGTCCAATTCTTATGCTCAAGTCTTTAATCCATGAAAGCTGGCATGCCAAAGCTGGCTTCATGATGCTCTCACGTGTCACCATTTTAAGGGAATAATATATATATTTTTTATTTATTTATTTATTTTTGGTTAGAAGTAAGTACAATAGTGTGGTACTTGAGTACTTAATACATACATACATATTTCCATACTTGTACAACTTCATATTTTAATTTAATAATAAAGAGAGAGAAAAAATAAATAGATAGACAAGCGAGTAGAAACAGATAGCAAAAGAAATATAGAACAGAGATGAGAAGCTAAAAAGATTGAAAGAAAAGAAGAAAGTAGAGAAAAGAGAGATTAGGAGAGATCTACCTATTTCGTATTTTTGCCCATCCGTCACCTGGTTCTAAACCATTTAATTTCTAAGGTTATGTTATGTTGCACGATATGCTTGTAAAAAGTTGATAAAAGGAGACCAAGTCTTTAAGAATTGGTCTACTTTGCCTAGTAGGAGGAACCTCATTTCTTCAAGATGTAGCGTTTCTGACATATTTGAAATCCACATTTTGAATATTGGCGTGGTAGCGTTTTTCCAAAATTTGAGTATACATTTTTTTGCTGTTATTAAACCGTAATTAAGAAAAGCTTCTTGGAATATGGTTAGTTTACTTCCCTCTTCCATTGATCCAAAGATAATCAGTTCTGTATTGGGGTTCAATTTTGTGTTAAATAGTTTTGTAAAAATTCCAAAAAATTCATTCCAAAATTTATGCAGTTTTGTACAAGAGACAAAGGAATAGTGGCATTTTGAGTTAGACATTTGTCACAGATGGGGGAAAAATTTGAAAATATTTTATTCAGTCTAGTTTTTGAATAATATAATCTATGTAAAATTTTAAATTGAATTAGGTTATGTCTTACATTAATTGAACATTTATTTACATATAATAGATTTTTTTCCCATATATCGTTCGGAATTTTTATCAATAACTCTTGTTCCCAGCCCCTTCTAATTCCCTCTGTCGTTGGTGTTTCTAGATTTAGAATTATATTATAGAAGTAAGATATTAAATTGCTTGATTCTGCCTTTCTATTCATTCCTTCCTCTAATAAATCTGGGGTTAGAGTTTGATATCCTTGTATATATTTTTTCAAATAATCTTGAATTTGAAGATATTTGAAATATTGATTACTTTTCAAATTATATTTTTGTTGTAATTGTTGGAATGATAAAAGTTTTACCATTTCATACATATCTCTGGGAATAATGAACTTGCACACCATTCATTCTGTATATATCAATTCTCCACAAATCCTTGCCATTTACTGTATAAGTCCTGTTATACTGTATTTACTGTTCATATTTACTGTATATGGCCTGTTTACTACAGAACTCAGACAGCTCCGACAGTCTAAAGAGGAGGCCTACATGAGCGGGGATGCAGGCCTCTATAGGCAGGCCAAGTGCAAGCTGAGAAGAGGAATCAGAACTGCCAAGGAAAGGTATTCTGAGAAGTTAAGGAGCAAGTTCTCAGCTAGTGACTCTTCTTCAGTTTGGAAGGGCTTGCAAGAAATCACCAGCTACAAGAGGAAAGCCCCCCGCTCTTTGGACAATCGTCAGCTGACCAACGACCTGAATGCGTTTGACTGCAGGTATGACAAGCAGAAACGTAACCCTGGTACAAACCTTCCCCCCCCCCCCCCCCAACAAACACAGCCAGAGCCCAGTCTGCAAAGAATGGACTCTTCTGCAACCACTCCACCCCTTTCACCACTTCACACCTACTTAAAGCAAGACTCCAGTCTGAAAAGACTGGACCCTTTCCCACCCCACCAACACTTCACACCCACTCACAGCCTGACCTCAGTCTGCAAAGACTGGGCCCTTCTACACCCACTCCTCCCCATTCACCACTTCACACCTAATTGCCCACACCCTTGTGATGCACAACATCATTTCTACATCATCAACAATAAATATAGAGGAGGTGGAGAGGCTTTTCAGAAGACAGAAAAGCCGGAAATCTCCAGGACCAGACAATGTTTCCCCCTCTACTCTTAAGCTTTGAGCTGAACAACTGGCATGGGTCATCACAGACATTTTCAACCAGTCCCTGCAAACCTGTACTGTCTCTGCCTGCTTCAAAGTCTCCACTATTGTCCCTGTACCCAAAAAGGCAAGGATTACTGGTCTTAATGACTACAGGCCTGTCGCACTGACCTCTGTAGTCATGAAGACCTTTGAAAGGCTTGTGCTGGCCAAGCTGTAAAATATCACGAACCCTCTGCAGTTTGCATATTGGGCCAATAGATCTGTGGATGATGCAGTTAACCAGGGCCTGCACTTCATCTGCCAGGGGACCTATTCGAGGATTTTGTTTGTTGATTTTAGCTCTGCATTCAACACCATTGTGCCAGAGCTACTACACTCCAAACTCTCCAAGTTGACTGTGCCTGAACCCCTTTGTCGGTGGATCACCAGCTTCCTGACAAACAAGTGTCACAGCTGGCGTCCTTGTGCCATCGCAACAACCTGGAGCTCAATGCACTTAAGACAGTGGAATTAATTGTAGACTTTAGGAGAGCCCCCCCCCCCCCCCCCCCCCTCTTCCCCTCACCCCACTCACCAACAACAAACACCACAGTCACATCTGTGGAGTCTTTTAAGTTCCTGGAAACCATCATCTCCAAGGACCTTAAGTGGGGGGCTACCATCGACTCCACAATCAAATAGGCATAACAGGATGTATTTCCTGCGGCAGCTGAGGAAGCACAATCTACCACAGACAATGATTCCAATTCTATATGGCCATTGTAGAGTCTGTCCTCACCTTCTCCATCATGGTCTGGTTTGGCTCGGCCACCAAGCATGACATCCGGAGGCTGCAGCGAATCGTCCGATCAGCTGAGAAGGTTATTGGCTGCAACCTTCCCTCCATTGACAAAATGTACACTGCAAGGGCCAGGAAGCGAGCGGGTAACATCATCTCTGACCCCTCTCACCCTGGCCACAAAACTCTTTGAATCACTTCCCTCTGGAAGGCGACTCCAGACTGTCAAAGCTGCCACAGCCAGACATAAAAACAGCTTTTTTTCACGAGTAGTAGCTCTACTCAATAACCAAAAATCTGTAGCCTCCTTTTGCTCTGGCATTTAATTCACATGCTTTATCAATAATGTTTTATTATTAACATTTATTGTTTTATGTATCATTCTTAACTGTCATTGTATGTCATGTTGCCACATGTGGGCGGAGCACCAAGGCTAATTCCTTGTATGTGACTACTTGGTCAATAAACTTATTCATTCATCCATTATCATTAAACATAAAATATGTTACCTCACAATTGCCTGGATTAGCTTCCATCTGCCACGACTCTGCCCAACTCTCCAGCTGATCCATGTCTTTCTGTACACTTAGATACCATTCTTTCCAACTCCATCAAATGTTGCATCATCAGCAAACTTACTAATTAGTCCACCTACATTATTATCCGAGTCATTCATAAATATTTTGCAAATAACAAACATTACAGGTACATTATTGGTTACAGACCTCCAGTGAGAAAAACTAATCCTCCACGCACCTATGCTACCTGAACACCAAGCCAATTTTTGATTCAGTTTGTCTTACACCTCAGATTCATGTGCTGGAAACTTCTGCACCAATCTATTGTATGGGATCTTGTCAAAAGCCTCGCTGAAGTCCATAAAAATTATGTCTACCACCCTGTCCTCATCAATTTCCATAGTTTACTTATTCAAAAAAATCATCAGCTTTGTGAGACATGATCTCCCCTGCATAAAACTATGCTGACTACCACTAATCGGTCTCTGCCTTTCAAAGTCAAAATGAATCCTGTTCCTTGGAATGTTTTCCCAATAATTTTTGTACCACCAAGGCAAGTATCAATGGGCTGTAGTTTCCTGGCTTATCTCTACTGCTGTTTTGAATATGGGAAGAACTTTTGCTATCCTCCATCTTTGTTTCTGATCCCTATGGCTCAGAGTTTATCGATCAATTGTGTTAGTAGGGACTCTGACAAAGAGGGAGAGGATGATGAATGTTGGGATTGTTTTATCCAGAATACCGTTACAACATTCAGAAAAGCATGGATTCAGGATGGGGAAGGTGTAACTACTTGGGTGCTGTGCAGAGGCTGAGAAGGAGATTGTACAGCATCCAATACGTATGCAATCATTTTTAACTTTAATGACAAAGAGCAAGACAGCAAGATGCACAACCAAAATGTAGACTATGGCGCTGTGGCTCAAAACAATAAAGAGCAGAATAAAAACTCACATGAAAGTGATCTATGTAATTAGGAGAAAATAAAATCCTCTGCAGATAAAGATAAGACACATCTCCCAGCAGCTGGAGAAACTTGGAAAGAAATGGAATAAATTCAGTTAATATCGTCCATGTTGAACAAGAGAGGAAGCAAGAGGGAAGAGGTCATTCTGAAAGACCTTTGTGAATTAGACATTTTAATTTAAGAAAACATGATCTCAATGGCAATAATTAATTGTCTGAACCACAGCAAAGAGGCATAGTAACAGGTAGATTGGTGAATTTACATGTGGGAAAAAAAATCCTGTTTATCCTATGTGGGCCAGATGTGGGATAGGAAAGAACTGCATGGATAGGATACTTGTGCATGGAATGGGCTCCATCCAAACCAGAATCCACCTGGAAAGGGGAAATACAGGTAATACAAAGAAGACAGAGGCTTCAAATGAGAAAGAAGGGGAATTTATCTACAAAATTGTTAGCAACCCAATAACTGATAATTTATTGCATACTTATTTGTTGTGTTACGTTTAATGTGCCTATACAGCTGATGTGGTGAGAATTTCTTTGTTTCAGTGCCAGTGCATATGACAATGAAACACTCTTGGCTCTTGAATATGTAAACTAGGAAGGTCCAATATTGTATCTAATAAAGTGGAATGAACCCAGGCAGATAAAATAGTAAAAGTCAGAAGGCATCTAGTTATTCATGACCATAATACAATAAATGATGATATGCGTAGGATGTAAGTATAATGAAACCCAGATTAATAGATTGGAGAATGATTGTTTCCCATGAGCAACAATATGACAAACAACATGGAACAATTATAGGAAACATTTAATGGTGTTAAACATTAGCAAAAGGATATTTTTCCATTCAAGGCAAGAACAAATTAAATAATCTTGAGCCCCTATGAACAAATAAAAACAGAGAAAAATTGATGGTGAGGAAAAAGGCAAATCAATAGATAATAGACAATAGGTGCAGGAGTAGGCCATTCGGCCCTTCACCGCCATTCAATGTGATCATGGCTCATCATCCCCAATCAGTACCCCGTTCCTGCCTTCTCCCCATAACCCCTGACTCCGCTATCTTTAACAACCTGATCAAGCTCTCTCTTGAAAGTATCCAGAGAACTGGCCTCCACCTCCTTCTGGAGCAGAGAATTCCACACTCACAACTCTCTGTGTGAAAAGGTGTTTCCTCGTCTCCGTTCTATATGGCTTACCCCTTATTCTTAAACAGACTCCCCCAACATCGGGAATATGTTTCCTGCCTCTACCGTGTTCAAACCCTTAATAATCGTATATGTTTCAATAAGATCCCCTCTCATCTTTCTAAACTCAAGAATATATAAGCCCAGCCACTCCATTCTCTCAGCATATGACATTACCGCCATCCCGGGAATTAACCTTGTAAACCTACGCTGTACTCCCTCAATAGCAAGAATGTCCTTCCACAAATTAGGGGACCAAAACTGCACACAATACTCCAGGTGTGGTCTCACTAGGGCCCTATACAACTGCAGAAGGACCTCTTTGCTCCTATACCCAACTCCTCTTGTTATGAAGGCCAACATGCATAGCAATTATAGCAATAATAAATCAATACCAAGGCATATAAGGTTTACTTTAGTTTAGCTGATCGGCAGGTGTACCAAGGTACAGCAAAAAGCTTTTTATTGCTTGCTATCCAGCCAGCGGAAAGACTATACATGATTACAATCAAGTTGTCTACAGATGCAGATAAGGAGAATAATGTTTAGTGCAAGATAAAGTCCAGTAAAAGTCTGATTAAAGATAGCTCGAGTGTCTCCAATAAGAAAAATGGTATTTCAGGAACACTCTCTAGTTTTGGATAGGATGGTTCAGTTGCCTGATACAGCCGGGAAGAAAGTGTAGATGGAATCAATGGAAGGGAGATTTGTTTGCGTCTTGCAGTCTTGGATGGAACTATTTCCAAACCAGGCTGTGATGCATTCCAATACAATGCTTTCTACGGTGCATCTGTAGAAGTTGGTGAGCGTTGTTGGGGACATACCAAGCGTCCTAGGCCTTCCAAGGAAGTTGAGGCATTGGTGTTCTTTCTTGGCCTTTGCTTCACTGTGGCTGGTCCAGGACAAGCTTCTGGTGATGTTACACCAAGGAAGTTGAAGCTTTCAACCTCTTCTCTACTTTGGCGCCGTCAAAATATACTGGGTATAAAAAATTTGTATACTGGTAACACAACAGTAAATAAAACAGAAATAGATGCCTTTTTAAATGTATGTAACTTAAAAGAATTAGATTTACAAAATAGAGAATTTTTAAATGCCGATATTTCAATAAAAGAAATCCAAGAATCTATTAAATCTTTAAAAAATGGTTAAAACTCCAGGACCAGATGGTATAGGCTCGGAATTTTATAAAATTTTTCATGCCCAAATGGTCCCATATTTAAAATCATTATATGAACAGATATATATACAAGAGAAATTACCAGACACATTGAACGAATCTATTATAACACTTATACCCAAAATAAATAAAGATTTGGATGATCCAGGATCGTATAGAGCAATTGCTTTATTAAATACCGATCAAAAAATTTTAACAAAAAATTCTTGCACAAAGACTAAGCAAAATTGTTAATGAATTAATTCATCCTGATCAAACAGGATTTATACCTAAAAGATATTCTTCATATAATTTAAGAACGGTTATTTAATATGTATATACTCGAAAAGAAGTGATAAAAAAGATTTAGTAGTCATCTCGTTGGATGCAGAAAAAGCTTTTGACCAGGTGGAATGGCCTTATCTATTTTCGGTGATGGAAGCATTTAAGCTTGGTGATAAGTTTACTACTTGGATTAAATTATTATACGCAAATCCAACAGCTAGAATAATAACAAATTATATGTTATCAACTAAGTTTAGTTTATCTCGAGGTTGTAGACAAGGCTGTCCTTTATCACCATTACTGTTTGCGTTAGCAATCGAACCCCTTGCTCAAAGGGTAAGACTACATCCAGAAATATATGGATACGATACTAAAGATACTAAGAATAAAATCTCGTTATATGCGGACGATTATACTTTATATTACAAAACCGGAAATAAGTATCTGTTAATTTGTTAAAACTAATAACGGAATTTGGTTTAATTTCAGGATATAGCATCAATTGGAATAAAAGTGAACTTATGCCAATAACCATGAATAATTTACAGATATTACAACAATTTCCTTTCAAGATAACAAAATGAAAATATTAAATATCTGGTATTTTTGTTACAAAAAGATTTGACTCTTTATTTAAATCTAATTTCCCGTTATTATTGAATAAATTAAATAAAAATATCTTATATTGGAAAAGCTTACCTATCTCAATGTTAGGTAAAATAAACGCAATAAAAATGATTTTCCTCCCACAATTATTATATTTATTTCAATCAATCCCGATATTACCTTTCTAAAATTTCTTTAAAAAAGTAGACTCAATAGTCACTAACTTTATTTGGGACTACAAAAATCATAGAATAAATAAAAAACATTTATGTAAAGCTAAAATAAACGGGGGTTTAGCTTTACCAAATTTTATGTTTCTATTATTGGGCAGTTAATATTAGAAATATGAATTTTTGGTTAGGAGAAATAGATAATAAAACCAAATTGGTTAAAAATGGAAAGAGAAGACTGTTTTCCATTTGAAATTAGCTCTATAATATTTGCTAATATTAATGTACCTAAGAAAACTTATAGCGAAAATCTGATAATAGAAAGTGGAATACGTATTTGGAAACAAATAAAGAAAACACTAAAACTAAAATTTATACCGCTAGCTCTTACAATTGCCAATAATTTTACGTTTAAACCGTCAATGATGGATAAAGCTTTTACACAATGGAAAAAATAAAGGAATTCTAAACATAGGGGATCTCTATAAGGATAATTCTTTTCTTTCATTTCAAGAATTACAACAAACTTACGGGCTTCATAATAATGAATATTTCAGATATTTACAAATCAGAAACTATATTTTCCGCAAATACACAAGAACTTAGAAATAGAAAGAGTGAAATTTTAGATGAATGCTTGAATAAACACCCAAATACAGAAAAAATGATATCATACATTTATAACATTTTGTTGGAAAGTGATATCCCATCATCGGAAATACATAGACAGCGCTGGGAAAATGAACTAAGTCAAATAATAAGTCCAGAAATATGGGAAGAAAGCCTACAACATATACATTATTGCTCTTTAAACGCTAAACATGCACTTATACAGTTTAAAATCTTACATAGATTACATTATTCTAAATCTAAACTACATAATATATTTCCAAAACTATCACCTATATGTGATAAATGTCAAATCATGGAAGCAACTCTGTCACACTCATTTACTAATTGTACGAAGATTTTACAATATTGGAATGAAATATTCAAAACAATCTCGAAAGTTATTAATATTACTATGATTTATGACCCAAAGTTAATCATACTTGGAATACCGGAAATGGAACAAATAATTACAAGGAATCATAGAACTTTTATCGACTATTCTTTAATAATTGGGAAAAAAATTAATATTAAAATTTTGGAAAGGCCCTGTATCCCCAACAATTAAAATGTGGAATACAGAAATGACGGAGACACTTCACTTGGAGAGATTGAGACTTGTCCTTATGGACAGGTTAGATCTCTTCAAGGAGATATGGTCTCCCTATATTAAATATCTACAGGGTCACAATGGTTCGGCGCAGGGACTTGACTGAGGCCTGAATATCTGAGTGGATGAGAAATACACATAACAAATCATGAATGTATCTCCAAGATTGGATTACTTAGTAATACTTTAATCTCCATCAAACTTTTCATACCTTCTTTTCTATTTTCTATTCCTTTTTTTCTATCTATCTATCTTTAATTAAGGAAAAAATTATAGAAACATACTATATAAATTTTTAATATGTACACACTTATCTCTGTTTGTATGAAAAAGATTATAGATGTCTTAAACTTGTAATTATATAAAACTATGTACTTTCAATTATACAATAACTATGAAATACAAAATTAACAATAATACAAACATTATTAATATTTTGATAACATTATGAATATTAAAAAAAAAATGTTGTTTAAGATTGGGTACTACGTAGTTAAAATTAGCGGGGATTTCTATTTGGTAATTAGAAGAATATCTATGTTTTGAGAAATCTAAGTGTATTACTTATATTAGGAATATACTACATATACCCCCAATTATATAAAATAAATAATAACGGAATGTATAATGGATAATACTACAATTATCATAAATAGTACTAATTAATAATCAATACGTTATAATTTTATACATTGTATAAATCTCAATGTCGTATAAGAGTGTACTTGGTATATACTGTTTCTACAATAAAAAAATATTTAAAAAAAAAAAAAAAAAAAAAAAAAAAAAAAAAAAAAAAAATATACTGGGTATATGTACCACATAGTTTCCTAACGTCGATCACTATCTCTTCTCTTGCTGACATTGAGGGAAGGTCTTGGCACCAGGTTATGAGGTTCCCAATCTCCTTCCTGTACTCCATCTCGTAATTGTTTGATATCTGGCCTTATAGAGTGGTGTCATCTGCAAATTTGTGCTGAGGATTATCGTAAAGGATGATATGTTACCTACCCTCCTGATTGTGGTCTGTTGGTCAGGATGTCGAGGTTCCAATTACAGAGATGAGTGCTGATTCAAAGTTCCATGAGTATGGAAATAAGCTAGGATGGGATAATGATATTAAAAGCAGAGCTGTAATCTATGAACAGAAGCTTGACGTAGGTGTCTCTCCTATCCAGGTGTTCCAGGGGATCAATGTAGTACCAGGGAGATGGCATCACCTGCGGTGATTGTGGCGGTTGGCAATTTGCAGTGGGTCAAGGTTTCTTGGTGAACTGGATTGAAGGTGTTCCATTACTAGCCTCTCAAAGCACTTCATGATGGTGATGTCAAGGCCACTGGACAGTAGTCATTAAGGCATGAGGTCTTGCTTTTCTTCAGCAGTGGTAACATAGCAAAGATTAGTGGGAAGCCAGAGGATTGGGACACTTTTAACGAATAACAGAAGTTAACTAAAAAGACAATACGGGGAGAAAAGATGAAATAGGAAGGTAAGCTAGCCAATAATATAAAAGAGGATAGCAGGAGTTTCTTCAGTTATATAATGAGTAAGAAAGAGGCAGGAGTGGAAGTTGGGCCGCTGGAGAATGGTGCAGGAGAAGTGATAATGGGGAATAAAGAAATGGCGGAGGAGTTGAATAACTTGTTTGCATCAGTCTTCACAGTGGAAGACACCAGCAACGTGCCTGAAATTCAAGAGAGTCAGGGGTTGGAATTTAATGAAGTGCCTCTTACTAGGGAGAAGGTGCTTGGGAAGCTGAAAGGGCTGAAAGCGGATAAATCACCTGGACCAGATGAACTGAACCCTAGGGTTCTAAAAAAGGTGGCTTTAGAGATTGTGGAGGCATTGACAGTGATATTTCAAGAATCACTAGAGACAGGAGAGGTCCCAGATGATTGGAAAATTGCCAATATTACCCCACTGTACAAGAAGCGAGCAAAGCAGAATAGTGGGAACTATAGGTCGGTTAGACTGAGCATGATAAAACTTAAGTTTACTATAAAATAGGCCAAAGTTAGCATGGCTACGTATACACATACATACATTGTATCTACACTCAATACCTCATAATATAAAAGTGAAAACGGGTGTTGAGAAACTTTTGCAAAGTAATTAAAATTAAATAACTGGAATATCACATTTACATAAGTATTCTAACCCTTTGCTATGACACTCAACATTGAGCAGCAGTGTGTCCTGTTTCCATTGATTATCCTTGAGATGTTTCTACAACTTGATTTGAGTCCACAAGTGGTAAATTAAATGGATTGTACATGATTTGGAAAGGCACACACCTGTCTATATAAGGACCAGCAGTTGACTGTGCATGTCAGCGCAAAAGCCAAGCCATGAAGACGAAGGAATTGTCTGTAGACCTCCCAGACAGGATTGTGTCGAGATCTGGGGAAGGGTATAAAACAATTTCTGCAGCATTGCAGGTCCCGAAGAGCACAGTGGCCTCCGACATTCTTAAATGGAAGAACTTTGAAACCTCATAGAGCTGGCCATCCGGCCAAACTGAGCAATCGGGGGAGAAGGGCCTTGGTCAGGATGGTTACTCTGACAGAGCTCCAGAGTTCCTCTGTGGAGCTGGGAGAAACTTCCAGAAAAACAACTATATCTCCAGCATTCCACCAATCAGGCCTTTATGTTAGAGTGGCCAGACGGAAGCCACTCCTCAGTAAAAGGCACATGACAGCCCACTTGAAGTTTGCCAAAAGGCAGCTAAACAAGATTATCTGGTCTGATAAAAAAAAAGAATTTAATCCATTTTGGAATAAGGCTGTAACGTAACAAAATGTGAAAAAAGTGAAGGGGTCTGAATACTTTCTGAATGCATTGTACAGAAGCCTGAAGTCCCACTCCAGCAGGTTCACGATCAGCTACTTTCACACAACTATCAGGTTCTTGATCCAACCTACACAACCCTAATCCTACCTCTACCATGCAACACTACTGCCCACCCCTTGCATTACTATGAACTTGTTTTCTTTTAAATGTTTTTGCACAAATGCCTTGTTATTTTGCAGTCTCTTTTTAAATAACTTTACGTGTAGTTTATGTATAATTTTGTGTTGTGACAGCGCCCACTGCCTTGGATGCCGCTCTGATCCACGTCACTGGCAGACAGACCAGGAGAGGCTAAACCTCAGCGCCATTGGTAACAGTGATGTCCAATTTGTTAATATTGGATTGGTCCACCTGAATTTTGTCAGCCTACTCCTTATAAACCTAAGTGTTACCACCAGACGTGGCAAGGGAGAGGGTGAGAGAAGAAGCAGTAGACGCCTCTATCTACACAGCATGATTCGGAAAAGCAATGATCGTAGATTATAAAAGAAAGACTTGTCCAACCCGGTCATTCCTTCTTCTCCCTGTTCCTGTCTGGCAGAAGGTATAGAAGCTTGAAAATACACACCACCCGACTTGGGAACAGCTTTGTCCCTTCTGATAACAGGCTTCTGAACAGTCCTTCTATAACCCAGGGCACGGTCCAATTTACCTCAATCTCATTGTGAACATTGGACTTTATCTATGGAACTGATGTGCGCCAATGCCGAGAACTATATTCTGCACTCTGTATCTTCCCCTTTGCTCTACCTATTGTACTTGAGTTATATATTAGTATATCTGATCTGTTTAGATAGCATGCAAAACAAAGTTTTTCACTGTACCGATACACGTGACAATAATGAACCTACACCTAAAATCACAAGAGCCTGAGCAAAAGCCATGAAGTCAGCACATTCCATTTTTAAATCACATTCTTCAGGGGTTCGATAATTTAACCATAAAACCATATAACAATTACAGCACAGAAACAGGCCATCTCGGCCCTTCTAATCCGTGCCGAACACTTACTCTCTCCTAGTCCCATCTACCTGCACTCAGACCATAACCCTCCATTCCTTTCCCGTCCATATACCTATCCAATTTATTTTTAAATGGTAAAATTGAACCTGCCTCCACCACTTCCACTGGAAGCTCATTCCACACAGCTACCACTCTCTGAGTAAAGAGGTTCCCCCTCATGTTACCCCTAAACTTCTGTCCCTTAATTCTCAAATCATGTCCTCTTGTTTGAATCTTCCCTACTCTCAATGGAAAAAGCTTATCCACGTCAACTCTGTCTATCCCTCTCATCATTTTAAAGACCTCTATCAAGTCCCCCCCCTTAAGTTCCAAAGAATAAAGACCTAACTTGTTCAACCTTTCTCTGTAACTTAGGTGCTGAAACCCAGGCAACATTCTAGTAAATCTCCTCTCTCCTCTCTCTATTTTGTTGACATCTTTCCTATAATTTGGCAACCAAAATTGCACACCATACTCCAGAATTGGCCTCACCAATGCCTTGTACAATTTTAACATTACATCCCATTTATTTGACCAAATAAATATACTGGACTAAAGTATTTAGTCCCATGTATATAGTCCCAGCATTTTTCCATATGACCCAACTCCCCTATTGTCAATTGTTTATCCAATTTTCCACTTTTTATCTCCCACTCCAACCCCAATTTTCTCTGCTCTTACAACCTTTCACTCTCTGTAATCCTATCTATATACAACTGAGATCAGAACCAGTTGATATTCTCTACACTTAAACGAATGGTGAAGTTAAAGCATGCAATGCCCACTCTATCACCATTTTGTTAGAATTTCACTGCAGAAAGGCCTCATACAAAAGTGCCCTCATTCAAAAGAAATACCAATATCTAAAGTACAGCTTGTAAATACGGACATAAACGTTTAGTGAGAACTTCAAACATCTTTGAAAAACTAGCTGGGTCAGATCTGTCTCTCACAAGTCCATCCTTCAAAACCCTCCTGTGAAAAAAATAAGTCAAAAGTGCTTGTGTGAGATTGCTTTATTTGCTGTTTGCTATTTTAATGTATCCATTTAAGACATTGATATTAAAAAGTTAATCTATAAGAAAGTAATACCAAAGCAAATTCTTAATGCAGTACACGTACGATTCCTGAGTAACTAAAATCTCTTAAAGTTGTCTAAATTTGCATTGAGGAAGGGTCACTCATTCCTTCTCTCCAGCGATGCTGCCTGTTCCACTGAGTTACTCCAGCTTATTGTGTCTATCTTCGGTTTAAACCAGCATCTGCAGTTTCCTCCTACACGACTTGATGTTTATGGTCTTTTTCATTTTTTCATAACTTTAGAAACAATCTCAAAATAAAAAGAAAACATTGTGAGCTTGCATGATTGTGATTGTTCTTTCCATGACTCACAGGCTTTACTTCAAAGTCACCAAGTTTTTTTCCCCAGGTGGAGGATTAACTCTCTGTCCCCCATTGACATGATACTTCTTCATCCAGAATGTTTGTTAACATTCACAATTGATTGAATTATTCAGCTGCAGTTTGATTGTATCCAGATTTAAGCCTTATATAAGCAAAGATAAATGATAGCACAATCTTCCCAATTCTTCAAAAGAACACCCATCACGGGCTGTATGTTGCCAATTCTGAACAGAACAAGCCAAGATTCCTAAACTATAGAACAATCAAATTGCATTTTATGGACTGGGAGGTAGAGGTGGAACTGTTACTGGCAAAAAATACAGATGCATTATCCAGCCTGGCTCCTTATTAATGATGGTTTGTCTTCAAGGGATCACACTAAAAGTGAATACAATTACTCTTTTGAGAAGGAATGCGCTTGGACTCAGAAATGAATCATGTGTCCCTTGATGGATCTTGAGGCTTGACATCGAACATAGCAATTGAGTTACACCTTCCTAAAAGGGTGCTCATAAACTCATCCAATTCCATATACCCCTATTTTTGCACAGTATATCTACAATTCCCCTGATTCTAATATAGAGAAAAATAGATCAAATTGATTAGCATTACAGAGTTGGTGCTAAGTACACAATGAACAATTCGGACAGACTCACGCTATCTATTGCATACATTTTGCCCTCCGTGCTCATTTGGATGATTGGCATCAACCAATGCTAACTACATTTTTGCTTGCCATATCTCATGAGGAGAGGATACGATTTTTAACAATGGATGACACCTCCATGCTACTCAATGCTGCTTAAAACCAGTCCATGAAGGGCGATTGTATAAGATTATTTATCTTTTAGCTATCGGCAACTTTCCAGAAGGCATATGGTACAATATTATAGAGAAATGTATGATGTACTTCCACCTGAAATTCCAGACTTAATTATAAAAGAGGAAACTTTGAAGATTTCAAGAGGCAAGTTGGCTGTAGTTGATTAGAAAATGGGGAGGATGAGAGGAAACTGACAATGACTAGCATTTCAAGAAATAATGCAAGAGTTGCAAAAAAAGAACGTATTCCTTTAAGGCACACAACCCCAAGAGGAAAAGTAGTCCATATGTGGCTGACAGAATAAATTAAAATATTATTTAATCAAAGGAAAAGTCATAAAAACTTGCCAGGAATAGCAGTGGACCTGAAGATTATCAGGTTTTGAGAACTCAGCAAAGGAGGACAAAAAATTGTTAATGACAGGGAAGATAGAATATGAGAATAAATTGGCAAGAAACATTAGACCTACAAGGGCAAAAGCAGGTCCCTGAGAGACAGAGAAAGGAACATTTATAAAGGGAATAAGGAAACTGCCCATAAATTACATAAATATGTAATGTCTGCCAGAAATACTAGAGCTGAAGGTCTAGTATGGAAGAGGGACTTTAGTATTGGTTAAAAAAAAGTAGAATACTACATTTGAAAATTGATAAATCCCAAACACCCACTAATCGACATTCCAGACTTTAGAAATGGGTGGTTACAGAGACAATGAAGTTATCATCCTTCAATATTCTACAGATCTTGAAATAAATGCTGAAGACTGGATATGGCATTCTTAACTGTAGGCAGTTCTATTCTAGTATTTCTAGAAGTTGGAAAATGATGGCCAGCTGTTAATCCAGGTGAAACTGTTGGAATTGAAAAATTTTGGTCTTGCCAAAAATGAATCAAGATATTTGCTAAAGATTACACAAATACAATTCCATTCCAAAAGCTGCAACAAAACATGCTAATGTTCAAGCTTGGAATGGAAAAATGGTTAGTAATGGTTGTACCTCAAAATGTCAGTCAAATATCAATTTGAACAAATGAGGTTCTAACCACCATCCCTTATATTCAATATAACGGATATGTGATTAGAAGACCCAAGACTATATATGTGTGAAACATCTGTAAATTAAACCAAGCACCATTGCCACCAGTTCAATGTAAAGCCAAAGCTATTAGTGGACAACTTTCAGCAATGGTGGGAGTTCAATACAATAACCATTTTAAATTTAATAATAGTAATTAATACTACTTTTTTTTAAAAAGGAAGTGGAGTAGTGAGTTTGAAAATGATAAATCTCAAGCACCTGATGATTGGCATTCGAGAGTTTTGAAATAGGTGGCTACTGAGACAATAAATGCAGCTGGATCTGCCTCATAAATCCTGCGGCCACAAAAATAAGGCTAACACTCAAATCCTATCCGCAAAGCATGTCATGATGGAATACTTTTTATCACCATCCAGGACAAAGCAACCTGTATTCCATCCACCATCCGAAACTTTATCTCCATGCAACACTGACAAACAGTGGTTGCAGTAGATGCTTTCTTTTGACAAATTGCAGTTAGTTGTCCCGGATATTCTGTCAAGTACTCCCAAATTCACAACCCTACTATCAAGGAGAAGAGCAGCAAGAGCCTTGGAGCATTGAAATCACACACCATCATGACTTGGATGGATGTCATTCTGTTATTGTTACTGGGTCTAAATCTAGGAGTACCTTCACAGACGTGCATAAGGGGTTCAAGATGGCTTCTTAAAGACAAATAGTGATAATAGTATAATAAATGCTCTCCATGCCAACAATGCACAAATCCTGAAAAATAAAATAAAGTAAACTTATTTCAAAGCAACCACAAGACAAATGCAGATAGATTACAGTAACAGCAAAGTCAATATAAAATACATATATGGAGGAAGGACATACCAAATGAAATATTGAAATATTAGTATTAACAATACCATCCATTTAACATTCTGCAGTTTTTTTTTGTTTTTTTTTTAAACAACAGTGTTTGAATATCCTTTCTGCTGTGGATTTGTAGTCTACAATAATTTGTGATGTGTACCTGAACACCATGCAACTAATAAGAGATGTGACAGCGCCCCCCTCCTTTGGATGCTGCTCTGATCCCTATCTCTGGCTCACTGGCCAGGAGAGGCCAATTCCCAGCATCATTGGTAACAGCTTGGTCCATTTCATTGATATTGATTTGGCCTCCTGAACCTTGTCAACCTACTCCCTTTCAGCCCCAGGCATTCTAACCAGATGGGAGAAGGAAGAGGAAGAGGGAATGGGAAGAAGCAGAAGAGGAAGAAAGTGAGAAAGGGAGAGAAAGTGGGGCATCTCACTTCTAGCAGTGTTCCCCTGACACAGTTCTGAGGAAGACTGAGTCACTGGGATAAACCCAAGACCACCAGCACTACTGTGTAGTCAAGACTTAGCTGCCCGGAAGAAGCCCTCGAGAGCCAATGACTCTGCTGAGGCTAAGATTGGGTGGCTGGGGTTAAGCCTGGCACCTCATGCCTCTTCCTGCCCATGGACAATGAGGGTCTGTGCCCACACACTGAGGCAAAGACTGTGCCGGTAGGATAATCCAGGGACCACAAGCGCTGCCTCTTCAATCCCCAATACCGATCTGCCAGGATAAGCCTGGAACCGCCAGAGCTTCCACCCGAGGCAAGAATGAACTGCAGCGAGAACGCCTCCTCTTTTGAGACTGAACTGCCGGGACAAGCCTGAGTGCCAGTTCCTTGACGCACATGTGCCTTGACGACGAGGGACAGCGCATCCCCCATGAGGACCAGGACTTTCTTGTCTCTGTAACTAAAACATATCACGTGAGTTCACTCTACTGCAAGTGTCATTGTGGGTACTGCCGAACTCAGCATCATTCCTAATGCACAGAAGCCTGAATTAAAATGTATGTTTAATGGCCTTGATGAGGTAAAGCACAATTCTCTGCATTCTTAGGCATAAATCTGAAAGGAAACTACTATTAAATCAAATTCAGTAATATTTGCATATTAAAGTCGTTGAGAAATAAACAGTGAGGAGCATCGGGTAAGGTATGAATTTAATTAATAGCTTGCTTACCAAAAATATCAAATATCAGTGAAATCTCTTCGTACACAATTGTTGACTTTGTTTTCTTAAAGAAATATAAGAACATTTTGTTAAAGGTTACATAACAGACTGGACCAACATGCATCAAAAATGAGCCAAGTGAAACAGTGAGTGTACAAAATGGACATTATACAGCATTTGAATGAGTGCAAAAAGATTGTAAAGCCATGGAATACCAAGGAAATTAAGTCATTGCTGGAGAGAACTTTATCAGATCATAAAAGCATTTCAACAAAACCTAAGACAAGCCAAACTGAACTATAGGGTAGGATTCTATTCAGAACAATTTATGTCAGACTCAATCAAATCACTGTACATATGAGGCTCAAATATACTTTAGTAACAGCCAGAAGTGGCTAAAAATGATAAATATGACCATGTAGACGTTAAAATCTTATCCAATTTAACAATAAAAATGTGTATCTGTCCAGATTTTTTGCTGCAGTTTAATCTCACTGTACCTGTAATGGTGAACGTGTTTCTATTGCATTATTTGGTGCCCTTTTCCTCTATATCATTGATTGGACACGTATGTTGTATGAAACTACTTTTGTATAAACAGGACAATGTGATTTTACTACGATTCAATTTTTCAGCAACAATATCATAAATGACCTCCTTTCATTTACTAAAACACTGAAGAAGCACAACCTGACAAAAAATTATTGTATGCCATGTAATCAGATGTTATCCGGATGGCCAAAAGTATAGTGCAAGAAATAGGTTTTAAGAAGTGTCTTAAGTAAATGAGCTAAATAGAGAGACAGGTTTAAGGAAGAAATTATACAGTTTAGGGCATTGACAGGTGAAGGCATAGTGGAATGATTGAATTCCTAGATGAATAAGGGATTAAAGTTGACGGAGAGTATGTATCTAGTATATACCATCTTCTGTCTGAAATTGCAACTTCATTATTGGCTGAATTTCTCTTGTCAGAAAACACGATAATGCAGGAAGTGAAGCTATACCAGAATTTGCCTCAGAAATAAAATCGAAAAATTCTAGGAAAACAGGTTTAATTAATATTTGCTAATACATGATATATTAATAAAGTACTGACTGTGAACTTCTTTGAGGTTGTTTTCAATTAGTCACTTCAGCAGAATTTCATCAGAAACCTGATGTTGAGATTACACTGAATCAACACTGACAATAGCCAATTGACAAAGTATACGGTCAAATTCTGTCTTGATGTTAGGGGCATTTGCATCAAATTCATCTCTGGAAGGCAGTTTCTTTGAACATATTTGGAATAATATGATTTTGTACAGGAATTGGATTTGTACAGGAATCGGGTCTGAAACTGGATTCCAGGCAAATTCCAAACTTAGCATTTTTGAGAATGTCATTGCAAGCAAGCACCTCTTGATAATGTGTAGGAAGAAACTGCAGACGCTGTTTTACACTGAAGATAGATAAAAAAATGCTGGAGTAACTCAGCGGGACAGGATACTTGATGGCAGGAGCTTGATGACAATCTCGAGAGAATCAAGTTGGATTATGTTTGTGTAGGATTTGTGTGAATGGGTATTTGATGATCAATGTTGACGAGATGGGCAGAGGAGCCCACTGTATCTCTCAATGATTACCTATCAGATTATTGTTTGAAATCGTCTTTTTTGTAACTAATGTACTCGGCGTGTTCTTAATATCACAGAATAAATTATATTAATGTTCATAAGTTCTAGTAGCAAAAATTAGGCCATTCAGCCCATCAAGTACTCTGCCATTCAATTATGGCTGATTTATCGTTCCCACTCAACCCCGTTCTCTTGCCTTCTCCCCATAAACCCTATTGCCTAAGGCGGCTGTTCCACCTAATTTGCGAGTTTAGAAGAGTTTAGGAGAATTTGAAAAAACGTCATGTTGAAAACCTCCTTCGACTATGTAGAAGGCCTCCTTCGACTATGTTGAAGACTAGCTTCGACTAGCTTCGGGAAAATTGGACTCTAAATAGTGGAGAGTGAAGACTATCTCCTTCGATCTCTTTCGACTTCCCTTCGACGATGTTGAACACTATCTACGACTACCTTTGACTACCCTCGATTACCTACAAATACCATGCCGACCTACTACAACTAAACCTACGAGTAAAAAAAAGTATTGCATTTTTTTCCATGGCGACCTTTTTTTAACTCGCAAACATTTTTCAACATCTTCAAAAATACGCCGCGACCTAGCTGAGGCCTCGAGTACGCGGGGACTACCCTCAAGCATGAAGGAGAGTTACAAAGACCTCCTAGGACCTAGTGTCGACCATGCTGCGAGTATGAGTCGAGGGCAAACTTGTCAGAACTCACGGATTAGGTCGCCGCAGTGGGACAGGCCCTTAAAGAATCAGTTCTGTGATTATGAGAATTTTAGGATGAAGGCAGGATTAATTATCCACCTTGCATCTTTGGCTGAAGCATTTCAGTTTGGCCTTTTAATTTTGTTTGCTGGACTCTACCAACATTGAGAATGATGATAATCATGAAGTCTGTCTCCTGCTAATTATTTTATTGTTCACCAGCATTTACAATGAAGCAACTGGATGGTGGCCCTTTGATCTAACCTGACTGGCATTGTGTGACTAGATCTAGTGAATGATGTCCAGTCTTGTTCCTGCTAAATATTCTCTTTCACATTCTTCATTAAACCCAGATTGGACCCCCTGACTTAATATTTATAGGAGAATGAGGTTTATATATCCGGTCACAAAATTGAGGTGCATTGCAACTTCACTGGTGTTCATGGTTCACAGAATTAAACTGTCAGATCTCTTTTGATTTTGATTTAATTTAGCATGATAGGAGCTATAGAAAATAGGTGCAGGAGTAGGCCCTTCGAAGCCAGCACTGCCATTCGATATTATCATGGCTGATCATCCAGAATCAGTACCCCGTTCCTGCTTTCTACCCATATCCCTTGATTCCATTAGCCCTAAGAGCTGTATCCAACTCGCTCTTGAATACATCCAGTGAATTGACCTCCCCAGGGGCAGAAAACCCAGGGGGGGGGGGCCAGAGGGGAACACATCCCCCCCCCCCCCCCCCCCCCCAAGTTTTTGTCTTCCGGATTTTAAAATCTTCACTTTCCGTGAGACAGTGGAGGTGGGACTGCTGCTCGAGGGCACCGTTTGGACGAGAGAGACTTCGGTCAGCAGGCAATGGGGGCGGGACATGATAATTCCGCGCGATGATTGGAGGAGGGAGGAGTGGGGGGTGTGGGACTGAGGAGAGTGCGGTGATTGGAGGAGGGAGACGTAGCACAGACCTGTGCCTCATCCACAGCCAGGATCGATCCCGGCCGGGTCTCCGGCGCTGTCCTGTCCCCACCAGTGCCACCCCCACGGGTGGCCAGAGGGTCGGCAGTCAGGCGCGAGCTGTACCCCCAGGCAGCACAGAGAAGCAGCACTAAACCCAGCTCACTCTGCCTATCCCGCCAGGTGAACCTTCCTGGGCTTGCGGGAAATATGGCCAGCGCGGAGAAGCAGTGCCAGTGTCCCGTCAGGGGAGTGGGAGGGGGAGGGGGAGGGGGAAGATCCGTTTTCAAAGTTTAATCGGTCCAAGTTGGTACACAGGTAAGCAAAAACAGAGGCAACAGCATAATCTAGGAGCAGGCAAAAACAGTGGACGGAAAACAGGCAATGGTCGAGATCACAAGGTCACAATATTTCTAGAGCTGGAACGAGGTGATACCAAGTAGCATACACAACAAACTGGCAATGAGAACTAAAACACAAAGGACTCGAATACAGACTAACAGGGGATAACGAAACACAGGTGAAACACATCAGGGCGGGGCCAACAATCATATGAGGGTAAACGACCTGACAGGAAATGGGACCTGAAACAAGAGGAGATGTGAGACACCAAAATGAAACAAGAATACCAACTCAAATACTAAAAACCAATAAGAAACAGAAACTAGATCAATCGCGAAACCTGAAAGTACCCCCCACCCCTCCACGGCCGGCTCCTGATGGCCCAGGATCGTCAGGATGTTGGCGCCGATATTCCCTGATAAGTTCCGGGTCGCATATGTTGCGAGCTGGCACCCAAGACCACTCCTCAGGTCCATAACCCTCCCAATCCACAAGATACTGACAACCACGACGGCGCATCCCCAGCAACTGGCTGACCATAAACACTGGACCCCCATCAAGGGGGGGGCGGAGGGGGTGTGGAGGCAGGGACCAGAGGACTCTCCTTAACTGGCTTCATTCAGGAGACATGGAAAGTATATGGACTCTCATGGCACGGGGGAGTTTGAGACGAACCGCCACAGGATTGATGACCTTCGATATGGGGAAAGGACCAACAAAACGAGGAGCCAGCTTCCGGGATTCCACCCTCAGAGGTAAGTCTCGAGAGGAGAGCCACACCTTGTGGCCCGGCGAGTATACTGGAGCCGGCGTTCTTCCACAATCAGCCATCCTCTTGTAACGTGCAGAACTGCGCAACAGCATCTGACGAGCCCCATTCAAAACTTGCGACAGCGACGGATGAGAGCCTGAGCGGAGGGCACACTGGTCTCCTTCTCCACAGCAGGGAACAATGGTGGTCGATAACCATAGGCACACTGGAATGGAGAGAGACCAGAGGATGAGCAAGGAAGTGTGTTGTGTGCATACTCCACCCAAATAAGGAGTTTGCTCCAAGTTGATGGATTCTGTGCCACCAAGCACCGCAGTCCTGTCTCCAATTCCTTCAGTCTGTCCACTGGATTCCGGGTGATAACCAGATGTAAGGCTGACCGTGGCGTCCAACAGAGAACAAATTCCTTCCAAAACCTGGACACGAACTGAGGCCCCCGGTCAGACACAATGTCTCTGGGAAATCCATGAATTCGAAAAACATGAGACAACATGACCTCTGCCGTTTTCCTGGCGGAGGGAAGCTTGTGCAACAGAATGAAATAGACCATCTTAGAAAATCTGTCCATCACAGTCATGACTGTGGCTTTACCTTCAGAAGAGTGCAGGCCCGTGACAAAGTCCATGGAGATCTCTGACCAGGGGCATGAGGGGACAGGCAGCGGATTCAGGAGGCAGACGTGAGGTCTTGTTCTGAGCACAAATACTGCAGGCAGTGACGTACTCCTTAATCCCCCTCTCCGTGGAAGGCCACCAAAACCACTGTTTGGCCACAAACAGGGTTCGGCGGACACCGGGATGACAGGAGATCCGAGACGTATGAGCCCAGTGAATCACCTGTGAACGAAGAGACTCGGGAACAAACAGACGATTAGAAGAACACCCTAGCGGAGACTGAACTCCAGCAGTAGCCTCGGAAACTCTCTTCTCAATCTCCCAAGTAACCGCCCCAACAAAACAGGAAGCAGGCAGAATGGGAGTTGAAACCTTAGTGGATGGGTCAGGATCAAATTGTCTGGAGAGAGCATCAGGTTTGCCATTCTTGGCACCAGGGTGGTAAGGCAGTACAAAATCAAATCGATTAAAGAAGAGAGCCCACCTTGCTTGGCGCGAGTTGAAGCGTTTGGCTGACGATGTATTCCAGGTTCTTGTGGTCTGTCCAAACTAGAAACGGCTGCTTGGTACCCTCCAACCAATGTCTCCATTCCTCCAAGGCTGCTTTAACCGCTAACAGTTCACGGTTACCCACATCGAAATTTCTCTCTGCAGGAGAAAAGTTTCTTGAGAGGAAAGAGCAGGGATGTAGTTGACCATCTGTGGAGGATTTCTGCGAAAGTACGGCCCCGATGCCCACACCCGAGGCATCCACCTCAACCACGAACTGGAGTGACGGGTCAGGGTGAACCAGGATGGGGGCTGAGGAGAAGCTCCTCTTGAGTCTCATATATGCAGTTTCTGCTTTAGGGAACCAAGAGAAAGGCACGTGGGGTGAGGTGAGAGCATGGAGTGGTGCAGCAGTGACACTAAAGTTCCGGATAAACTTCCTATAAAAATTAGCAAACCCAAGGAACCCTTGAAGTCGCTTACGACTGGAGGGTGTTGGCCAGGTAGCCACAGCACTGACCTTGCCCGGGTCCATCTGTATACCATCAGGTGACACAACATAACCAAGGAATTGAACAGTGTTAACATGAAATTCACATTTCTCAGCTTTCACAAACAGATCATTCAAGAGCAAATGTTCCTGCACCTGGTGTACATGCAAGCACATAGGAAGTTTCTTCTGGAGAAAAAATCAAAATGTCATCAAGGTACACAAATGCAAATTTGTTCAGTATGTCCCGTAATACATCGTTAACCATGCCTTGAACGGCTGGAGCATTAGTAAGACCAAACGGCATGACCCGATATTCATAATGACCACTCGGTGTGTTAAACGCAGTCTTCCATTCATCCCCCTCCCTTATCCTTACCAGATGATAAGCATTCCTATGATCTAACTTAGTGAATATTTTAGCGTCTTTTAACAGTTCAAATACAGAGGAGATAAGAGGAAGAGGGTATCTGTTTTTAACAGTAATGTCATTGAGTCCTCTGTAGTCAATGCAGGGCCGACGTGTTCCATCCTTCTTATCCACAAAGAAGAATCCAGCTACTGCAGGTGAAGAGGAAGGTCAGATGATCCCAACAGCAAGGGCATCGTCACTGTACCTCTCCATGGTGAGCAGCTCAGGTGAAGACAAGGAATAAAGACGACCCTTAGGAGACGCTGTACCTGGCAGAAGGTCAATGCAGCAGTCATATGGTCTATGCGGCGGAAGAGAGGTGACCTTGGCCTTGTTGAACACTTCCTTTAGGTCTAGATAACATGAGGGAACCTTGGTGAGATCTGGAAAATCCCCCTCCCTTGAACGGGGAGGCTGCCGGAGGGTGGTCCTGGAAGATCCCAGCAAACTGCTCCTTGATGGATCCTTCATAGACTCAGGAGAAGAATCATGCAGATAGATGAGTTTACAGTTATTTCCCCAAGAAATTACTTCCCCAGTACCCCAGTTCATGTGAGGATTATGGTAAGACAGCCAAGGGAGCCCCAAAACCAGAGGATGAAGAAGACAGTCGAGGAGATGAAAACTGATGGTCTCCAAGTGATTACCTGCCACGATGAGTTGAACAAGTTGAGTTCAGTGAATCACCCTGTACATTAGTCGCACTAATGTATCCAGTGCACTAGCCTCCTGAGGATCTTGAAGCTGTTCACGTTCCACCTTCAATTCATCAGCCAAGAAAATGTCCATGAAGTTCTCATATGCCCCAGAATCAACCAAAGCCTGCAGGGAGTGCCACTGGGAATGCACCAACAATTGTACAGTAGTGAGATGACGAGAGGAACGGCTCATTGGAGAGGTACAGCTCATGAAGAAAAATAGTTTGGGCTTCCGTTCCCGGTTTATTTTTTTTTAATTTGCTGGACGATGTAATCGCTGCATTGAAGTTAAACGCGCCTTCTAACGCCTTCAACACCTTCAACATCACAGATCGCAATATCAGGACAAAACAAAAGGTATGTCGTTTATTTAACATATTATCTGGCTTTTTGGTGTGGCTACATGATCTTATAATGCAAAAAATGTTATTAAGGCATTTTACGAATCGGCCATCTTGCCTGCCGATATGGGCTTAAAATATATGGCAATGGCAACATTCCAATTGATCACATTCCAGAAACATCCACTCTCAAGATAATCAAATTCATTTGTTTTTTTGCACAATCTAAAAACATCTAAATCATCTATATCTTGTGTTATTGTCTATCCATGATCAATATTTTCATACTAAATATCCACAGTACAGAATTAGTCAGATGTATTGTGCAAAAAATAATGATTTTTAAAATCTTGAGAGTGGATTTATGGATTAATTTATGGGAATTAAACATTAAATTCCTTCCATTTGGCATATGTTCATGACACAGTGAGATTTAAAAATCATGCTATATTGTGAATTCTTGTGTGAATGGGATCAGTTTGTTATTTGGATACTTAGGCTATTTAAAAATGTTAGCCTTTTCTTAAGAAATAGATAAATGTTTAGATCTAGTAATTGAATTTAGATGAATTGATTAGATGAATTTAATTGATTTGATGAAACTGATGAATATGAATTTTTTGTTGGGTATTTACTATTTGTTTTAGCGTTTAACTTTATCATTTCTACCTTTTTTCTAAACTGCAAATAATAACTTGTTTCTGTTAATGCTGTTCAGTGTTTTTATTTTCTTTACATTGTAAATAGATGTCTCTGAAGAAGAAATGCAAAATTGTCAATCCAAATGCTCGGCAAAAGAGACTGATTTAGACAGCATTCGCAGAGATTACCCAAATTTGGACTACTCCAAATGTGATGATCTACAGGACATATTCTTAATGGGAAAGTAGTGGGCAGAAAGGCATGCCATGCATGGTTTGAAGAGCAAAAACTTGTAGTTTACAATGCCAAAATTGAAAAGTTGAGGAAAAACAAGATGTACAGTTAGACAATAGACAATAGATAATAGGTGCAGGAGTAAGCCATTCGGCCCTCCGAGCCAGCACCGCCATTCAATATGATCATTGCTGATCATCCCCAATCAGTACCCCGTTCCTGCCTGCCCCCGTTCCTATTTTTAAGAGCCCTATCTAGCTCTCTCTTGAAAACATCCACCGCCCTCTGAGGCAGAGAATTCCACAGACTCACCACTCTCTGTGAGAAAAAAGTGTTTCCTTGTCTCTGTTCTAAATGGCTTACTCCTTATTCTTAAGCTGTGGCCCCTGGTTCTGGACTCCCCCAACATCGGGAACATGTTTCCTGCCTCTAGCGTGTCCAAACCCTTTACAATCTTGACAATCTTATATGTTTCAATGAGATACCCTCTCATCCTTCCAAACTCCAGAGTGTACAAGTCCAGCTGCTTCATTCTCTCAGCACATGACAGTCCCATCATCCCGGGAATTAACCTTGTAAACCTACGCTGCACTCCCTCAATAGCAAGAATGTCCTTCCTCAAATTAGGCTTTTTGGTTACAATCTGAGGAGTATGATGATGCTACTGATGCCAATGTACCAGCTAGCAACTGATCTTCTCCATAAAGACTTGGTCTATTGCTAGAAATTGTAATTTATTTACCTATCTGTTATGGACTTACAGCATATAATACAATAATATTAAAATTCTGATCTTGAGAATATCACATTTTTGAATTTTCAAGGCAGTCTCTGTGTTTATTACTATTTCCGTCACAAAGGTCAATTTTGTAATTAGCTACAATTAGGTAACTAACTAATTATATGCTTTAATTTCAGGTCATCCAAGTAGGATGTTTCATATTTGTTTCAGACTGCTTCAATCTATAATAACTGAACATTTCATTCAGTTCGCTTAATTTTTAAGAAAGTTATGAGCTTTTGACTGTCCTCGATCACAGCTTTTGTGTAAAGTTAATGGAAAAGCAAAAGGGAACAAGATGCTAATTTCCGAGTGTGAAAATGACCATAATGTTTTTAATACTGAAGATATGAAAGTGAATTAGGTATCAAATTAAAGTTATTTTTATGCTTTATCTGATGGGATAAATTACAGGCTTGATATTTAAAATCTCAAAATTTTGTAACATTCCTACTTTAGTATCACCTACAAATTTGCTAATCATGCCTTCTAAATTCTCATTCAAATTGTTAATATACAGTAAACCACAATGGGCCCAGCACCGATCCCCGGCATCGCCTAGTCACAGGACCCAGTCCGAAAAACAATCTTCCACCATCACCCTCGGCTTCCTTCCATCAAACCAATTTTTTATTCAGTCAGCTAACTTTCCCTGGATCCCATGCGATCTAACCTTCCAGAGCAGCCTTCCATGTGGTATACATGCACTCCAACATGCATATATATCTTATCCCTCAGAATACTCTCGTGAATACTCTCAGAATACCGTGGTCAGTAAAGTAATTTGCCGACCACGGATGTGAGACTCACTAGGCTATAGTTCCCAGGCATTTCCTTGCAACCCTACTGGAATAAAAGCACAATAGCCACCCTCCAGAATTCTGACACTTCACGCGTGTCCAATGATGATTCCTATATCTCTGCCAAGGTACCTGTAATTTCTTCCTTAGCTTCACACAGCATCCTTGGATATGTCTGATCAGCCCCACTAGATTTATCTACCTTCATGCGCCTTAGGATGCTCTGCACCTCCTAGGATGTAAAATAGATTATCAAGATATTGCCATTAACTGTCCTAAGTTCTCCAATCTTCATGTCTTTCTCCACAGTAAAAACATCGCAGAAATACAGAATGTTGTCTGATCTGCTGAGTTACTCCAGCACTTTATTTCCTTATTAGTCTTGCAGGTGCCTGCAATCGCCATTCCTGTTGACTATATGGGGGCCTATAGTACATAAATGTTATTATATTAGTCGGAGTTTGTTTATGTTTGTCCTGATATCACAGGTCATAATGGAGTTTGAGTTCAACGTTGACTTCCAGAAACATTCGAACTTAGCAATGTTTCACTGTGTCATCATTGAGGCAGCAAACACCTTGCAGAGTGATGGAGAGTTAAAAGCATTGGCTGAAATGTATTTGGATGACAATAAAAGGTCATTGCTTTTTTGGTCTGTGAGGAGTCTCTCAATCTTCACTCAGTTTTTGTGATCAACTTTTGGAATCGGCATGAACCATTGATTTATTTTGAAGAAAAAATTACAATTTAGTAAAAGTTATCTACAGTGAAGCTCTGTAAACCCGATATAAATTATCTCAGAGCTTCTCTCTATCCCTCCCCATAATGTGGTAGAAAACAGGCATGTTTATGTAATTTTCTGAAGTCTCTGCCAGAATTATGACAGGACCAAGAATGGACCTGCTTTATGTCTCCATGGGTGATCTTTACTTCTGTGATGTTAAACTTTTGCAGAATTACATAGCCATGACTAACATAAAAATGCTTAACCTATTGAGAGATAGCATCAAATCAACCAGTAATGCTTTCTAATAGTGATTTTTTTTTTCCCTGACATGAATGTGCAGTAATTGTATGTGCCATATTTATGGGAAAATTGATTCACTTGAGCATGTATTTGAAAAGATACATGATTGATAGGTTACATTGATTTTTAATTTTGAAATGCATTTCATTTTTTTAGCTTTAGTTTAGTTTATTGTCACGTGGACTGAGGCGCAGTGAAAAGCTTTTTTTTGTTGCATGCTCTCCAGTCAGCAGACAGACTACAATCAAGCCATCCATAGTATACAAATGAAGGATAAAGGGAATAACGTTTAGTGTAAGATAAAGTCCAGTAAAGTCTAATTTTAGACAGGCTGAAGGTTACCGATAAGGTAGATGGTAGGTCTGGACGACTATCTAGTTGCTGATAGGATGGTTCAGTTGCCTGAGAACAGCTGGCAAGAAACTGTCACTGAATCTGGAGGCATGCGTTTTCACACTTCTCTAGTTCTTGCCTGATGGCAGAAGGAAGAAGAGAGAGTGACCATGGTAACATTTGCTCCTACATGCCTACCTCTTGCGTGCTGAAACTTTCACAACAGCTGTAACCATTTCAACAACTTTTGCTGGAATTTTCCATAATTTAAAAAAAAATGTTGAGCTTCAATTTTAAACCAGTAGTATAAAACCTTCTGATAGCATCAGTAAACCTCTCTGCAAGGATATTGATTCCCTTCCAGTTTATGTGTAACTAACTCTTCTTGTACAGGGTTCCGTCTGCTCCACAACTAATGCCAGTTATCGAAGTACTTAAAGCCCTCCCTCCTGCACCACAGTTCTTCAGTCATCTGCCCTATCCTCCTAGTTATGCCTTCACTGGCATATGGCAGTGAAGGCATAACTTAATTTACAGACTTGTAATCCTGAGATTACAATCTGAGATCCTACTTTTTAACATTCTGCCAAACTCCCTAAATTCACTCTGTAAGACCAGCATTTTATCTATGTTATTAATATCAAATGTACTAAACCTTTCTCCCTCTTCAGAATGTTCTGTAGCATTTCAAAATCTCCCTGACCCTGGCAGCAGGAAGGCAACAGACCATTCTGAAGTTAGCCACATAAATATCTGTGTGGCTCCCTCACAAACTAATCCTCTACCAATACGATTCACCTAGAATTGTCTGTCTCCTACCATGCATAAGATCCAACAGTTATGTTACAACCTTGATTACTGCTGCCACTTTCCTCTGAGAACACATCCCTCCTCTGAAAGTACTGAAAATGAGGGAACTGTTTGTGCTGGAAATGACCACGTGGGACTTGCTGCATTCCGTAGCTGCAACTAACCCATCCCCTTTCTTTCTGTGCCTACTGCATGAACAACTCAGTAAATGTACAACCTACCACATTTCCTACGTCCTGGATGCTGCATAGCGAGTCCAACTATAGTTCCAACTAATTTATGTGTATCGTTGGACACAATTTCAGGAGGTGTAATCACCTGGAGGTTTGGAAAGTTCCCCAATCTCCCATATCCTGCAGGAGGAGCAGACCGCTATCCTGGCTTCCATGGCCTTTATCTCCAGTTCCTTCTACTAAGAAAGAAAAGAGAATAAACTTTACCTGGTTACTACTCACTCTGGTGTGAATCCAACCAACAATAGCACAAAAGTTTCCTCTCTTCCTAAAGTAAGAATCCCAAAGTAAATGAGTTTGGACATTTTCAATTCAATTCAATCCCTACAATTCACACAACACAAAATTACTGCTAATTTAAACTAAATTGGCAATCAATTTCATAGAAAACAAGGATGAAAATTAAGGGAAATGGAAACGCGATTAGACTTAGGTTTATTATTGTCACATGTACCAAGATACAGATAAAAGCTTTGTTTTTACATGCTGTTCAAACAGGTCAGATACATACACAAATATACTCAAGTAAAACTCAAATACAATAGATGGAGCAAAGGTGAAGACACATAAAGCAGACTACAGGTCTCAAAATTATAGCGCATCAGTTCTATAGACAAAGTACAATGTCCACAAATGGGTTAAGGTAAATTGTGTGTAAAGTACTGTTAACACTGAGTCATAGAAGTTCATAATATGTATTTTAATAAGAATACATACAGAGACCATAACGACAGGTACTGTTGGCTCAAAGTCGTACCTCAAACTGCAAGTATGATTGCTTACATTCCACAGGATGGCTTGGTGGAAACCCGACATGGATTAGGGGTCGGGTCCTAAATAGTAAAACCAGACATGGATAAAATCAGCAATCGTGATTGATCTACATCCTCCTTCTTAGGCTTTTGCCCAAGGTTTAAATACAAAGCATGCAAAGACACAATATATAAGGATATAAAGCTAGCTATCAGCTACAGCAAAGTGACGGATGATGCAGTATGAGTAATGTCAGTTGTCTAGCCAGAGTCTGTGAATCTTATCATAGGCTTGCAGACCCATTCTGCACGTGTTTGGTACAGCCCCTCAGCATTACTCTTTATAGGTGATGCCGCCATAGGTACAACCTTCACGGGGAGTTTCTTAGTAGGCAATGACTCAACCAGCACAGGTTTCACAGGGGACTTCTCCACGGGCCTCACGGGAGATTTTACCATCAGCACCGGCCCCACTGGCGGTTCTTTTTCAGGTGTAGAGACAGAGTCCTGATCCCAGGACGACTCAAGGTCTGCTGTCACATATCCATCATTTAAACAATCATATCCGTCTTCTGTCCATAGCACGCCACCTGGGTCATCCGCACAATCGTATCGAACTTGCTGCCATGGCACCAGCTTGTTCACCGGTAGAATATGTCTTCAGTTACGTCTGTAGAGACCTCCATCCGATTGAATCAAATAGGACCTTGGTTCTGGGCACACCTCTTTGACTGTGCCAATGCAGTCATATCCTTTTCGGTCTGTATTCGGACAATCTGACCCTCTGCAAACGGTTGGAGTGGGTGACTGGAACGGTCGTAATATGCCTTTTGTATCAGTCTTTTATGTTGCAACTGTGCCTGAACTACCTGAGGCTCGTAGACCTGTGGCTGAAGCAGGTGTTTTGAGACTGGAAGGGTGGTTCGAGTCTGTCTGGACATTCGTTGCTGAGCCGGTGAACCGAGTGTGGGATCGCGTGAAATATTGCGGATATTGAGAAGATCTAAAAATACATCAGACCTGGCTCTGCTGGACTTCTCCATGACCGCCTTAGCACTACGGACAGCCCACTCAGCCTGTCCATTCGACTGGGGATACTCTGGACTGCTAATGATGTGCTTAAAGTCCCATTCATTTGCAAAGTCCTTAAAACGCTGGCTCGTGTATTGTCCACCATTATCGGACAGGAGGGAGCATGGACTGAGAAGTGTCTTGCAAGTTTCTTGATGACAGCCGCAGAAAAGGTTGTGTGGAGCAAGTGGATCTCGAACCACCCGGAGTAGGAGTCTACCAGGACCAATTGCTGCGCCAGTTAAAAATGTCTTTGGCCACGGTGGACCACAGCAGGTCAGGACAGGGTGCTGCAAAAGAGGTTATTTCTGTTGATGTGGCGTCATGCTGTTGCACACAGTGCAAGACTGCACCCTCTGTCGTATGTAATCCGACATAGCAGGCCAGAAAAACATACTCTTCGCGTGTTGTGCAGTTGCCTTGGAACCAGGATGTCCTCTGTGTGTGGCATCAAAGTACTCCTGTTGGAGCAAAGCCGGGATCACTGCCTTATGGCCCTTCACGATGACTCAATTTTCAATGGTAGGTTCGTCTCGGATGGGAAAGTACGGCTGAATAGTAGGCGGAAGCAAATGCTGCTTGCTGGGCCATCCATGGATCAAATCAGCTGTAGTGATTGATCTGCAAATTGGACAGTACCCAGGCCTATAAGAGGACTGTTTAGAAGCCTGATAACAAATGGGACAAAGCTGTTCCCATCTAGTGGTGTATGCTTTCAAGCTTTCTTACATTCTGCCAGGTGGGAGCAGGGAGTAAAAAAATTGAATGGGCTGGACAAGTCTTCGATTATGTTGGCTGTAAAACCAAAACATGAACGTTGTCCACGATTACTTTTAGTTGGTGGGTAATGAGTATGCCACTCCTGTGACTGACTTCATCAGTAAGTGTAATAGAGGGGTTTGTGTCGAAGAAGACAATCTGGGTGTCCCCGACTGGAACCCAAGGTTCATCAAGTACATTCCAAGATGAAGACCAAGACCACTGCATACAAATCAAACGATCCTGAGAAGCACAAGAAACCTCGCAATGATCTTTGCAAATCCATCAAGAATGCCAACAAGACCAGGCATTATACAAGTCCCAGTATAATCATTTGGACACCCACAGACTATGGCAAGACCTGAATACTACACTTGGCTGCAAAGCAAAGTCAGGCAACATCGCTGGTGATAGTTTGGCACTACCTGATGAACTTTATACATTCTCTGCCAGGTTTGAGCAGAAGCTGAACGGGGCAATGACATCCGTCCTGTCAGACTTGAGCGTGCCTTTTCCCAGGGTCACTGCTGCAGACATTAGATCAGCCTTCACCAGGGTGAGCCCACGGAAAACAACTAGCCCGGACCGAGACTCTGGCCATTGCGCAGAGAAACTTGCAGGGAGTGCTCATGGTCATCTTTAATCTCTGAGTTACCCACCTGCTTCAAGAAGACCACCATCATCCACGGTGCCAAAGAAAAGCAAGATCTCATGCTTTAACGACTGTTATCCAAAGGCCTTGACATCTAGTTCAGAGCCTATTTTGAGGTTGCAATGTTTAATACTCTGATGGTTGTAGGAAAGAAGCTGTTCCTGAACCTGAACGTTATAGTTTTCAGGGTCCTTTCAGTTTCAGTTTCAGTTTAGTTTATTGTCACGTGTACCAAGGTACAGTGAAAAGCTTTTGTTGCGTGCTATCCCGTCAGCAGAAAGACAATACATGATTACTATCGAGCTATTTACAGTGAATAGATACATGATAAGGGAATAACATTTAGTGCAAGGTAAAGCCAGCAAAGTCCGATCAAGGATAGTCCAAGGGTCACCAAAGAGGTAGATAGTTCAGCACTGCTCTCTGGTTGTGGTAGAATGATTGAGTTGCCTGATAACAGCTGAGGAGAAACTGTCCTGGAATCTGGAGGTGTCAGTTTTCATACTTCTACACCTTTTGCCTGATGGGAGAGGGAGAAGAGGGAGTGGCTAGGGTGCGACTTGTCCTTGATTATGCTGCTGGCCTTGCCGAGGCAGCGAGATAGAAATTGAGTCAATAGAAGGGAAGTTGGTTCGTGTGATGGTCTGCGCTGTGTCCACAATTCGCTGCAATTTCTTGCGGTCTTAGATGGTGCTGTTCCCAAACCAAGCTATGATGTTTCCTGACAAAATGCTTTCCATGATGTATCTGTGGAAGTTGGTGTGAGTTCTAGGGGACATGTTGAACGTCCTAGGCCGTCTAAGGAAGTAGAAGCGTTGTTGTGCTTTCTTGGTCGTCGCTTCAATATGGGTGGTCCAGGAGAGGTTGTTAGTGATATTGACTCCTTGGAATTCGAAGCATCAACCATCTCTCCTTCGGCACCAACAATGCAAACTGGGGTATGTGTACCGCTTTGCTTCCAGAAGTTGATCACTATCTCCTTTGTCTTGCTGACATTGAGAGAAAGGTTGTTGTCTCAACACCAGGACACTAGGTTCTCGATCTCCTTCCTATACTCCGTCTCATCATTATTTGATATCTGGTCCTCAATTATAGTCCACAATCCTTTACCTTCTTCCTGATGGCAGGAGTGAAATGAGAGTGTGGGTCTCTGATGATGCTGGCTGCCTTTTTGAGGCAGTGACACTTGTAAATCCCTTCAATGGTGGTGAGGTCACTGGGCAGTGTTCATCACTTTTTCCAATCTTCT
Organism: Okamejei kenojei; assembly: GCA_035221665.1. Lineage (NCBI taxonomy): Eukaryota > Metazoa > Chordata > Chondrichthyes > Rajiformes > Rajidae > Okamejei > Okamejei kenojei. The sequence continues at coordinate 14,504,108 of CM069156.1, forward strand.
TGGTTCCTGGGCGTTCAAGTTGCCAAACCAGGCCGCGATGCAAGCAGTCAATATGCTCTCCACTGTACACCTGTGGAAGTTCAAGAGAGTATTCGTTGACATTCCAAATCTCCTCAATCTTCTAAGGAAGTAGAGACATTGATGGTCTTTCTTTATGATTGCATCAACATGCTGGGTTCAGGACAGATCATCAGAGATATACATGCCCAGGAATTTCAAGCTCTTGACTCTTTCGACCACTGTTCTGCCGAACAAGACAGGTTTGTGCATCTTCATTCTTCCTCTTCTAAATTCCACAATTAGTTCCTTGGTCTTAGTGACATTGAGAGTAGGGTTATTGTTCTGGCACCATTTGATCAGTTGTCGATCTCCCTCTTTTACTCTGACTCATCGTCATCTGTAATTCATCCAACAGTGCTGGTGTCATCAGTAAACTTGGAGATGCAGTTCAAACTGTTTGGCCACACAGGTCAGAGGGTCCAGTGGACAGAGGGGAAAGCTGATTCCTAGGCCCAGGAGTTTGTAGATGAGTTAAGATGGAATTATGATTTTGGAGGCAGTTATAGGAGATAAATAGGAGTTTAACTTAGGAGTCCTTGTTGTATAGGTGTTCCAGCGATGAGTTTAAGGCTAGGGAGATGGCATCCTCTGAACATGTTGCGACAATAAGTAAGGTTCAAGGCTGGCTGGGAGGCTGGACTTAATGTGACCCATCACCAGTTTCTTGAAGCACTTCATTATAGTGGATGTCAGAGCCACAGGACGGCAGTCATTGAGTAAGTGGTGAGTTACTGATGACCAAGTGTGGTGTAAGATACCTGTGTTGTGGAGAGTGTTATTCTGTGACAAAGATATTTACATTTCACAACACATAATTGCACCACCAACAAACATTATAAAGTAATTTATCTGGGAATGTTTTGTTAGACCAGTGCATAAGTAGTTTTACCTGATCTCACATGTTCTATGTGACAATATTCAAACCAGATTGCTAATATAAATTAAAAACAAATACATTCAAACACTCGCATCCTTCACTGATAATCTTACAAAAATCAATTGGTTGCAGTTGTGTGTATACTATATTTCAAAAGGAACAATTATTGTATAGCTTCATCTAGTGGTCATTACTCAACACTGCAATCTGCTATGAGGTTTGGAGTTTAATTCCTTTAAACTGTACTCTACTCCTGGAAACATTGTGTATGTTTTATGGAATTGAGTAGATCATATTACGAGAGAGACCAACAACAGACAGTTCATGATTGTTGTAGTTCTCACACCTATAGAAATTGTTAGAAAGTAAAAATGTATATTTTATAAGCTTCCGGCCAGTTTTCAAGATCTTCCAAGAAATCTGAAATTAAAATTACTTTGGTGTAAGTTTGCAGTGTTTTTTTATATCAAGTTTTTAACAAGTGCTGGAAATGATTCTCAGTTTGGCTCACAATATTAATTGGCTTACAATTTTATATGTAGACCTTCCTGAATTCCACATTGTGCTTTTAGATTTGTCATTGACATAGCGACAGTGACAAGTGAACTCTGACACAACAGATTCAGGGTAGTGTTGTGACATTGGAAATAAGATAACTTTATAACATGAAAAAAGAACATTTAAAAAGATAAAGTTCTTAACTGCTTCAAATCTGGTAATGTCTTCCTAATTATTTGTGGCTTAAACCCAAAATACATTGATCTGTCATTTTGAGAAAGACAAGCTGAATACTCATTAGCTTTTATTTGCAGCTGCAAAGACAGTTGCTGAAAGATGGGTCACTGAACTTCTCTTCTACAGTGAAATATTTCTAGGAAATTACAAAATCACATAAGAGATCCAATATCAAAATGTGCTAAAGTGTTTATAAACATATTTATAATCCTAAATGTATTTACACATTCCAGTAAAGTATACATTTCTTATTATGTTAACGATGAAATGTAGTCAATTATATGCATTTAATGTATTTTCTTCTTTTTTTAATCCCTTAAATTGGAGTAAACACATTGAAGAAAAGGGTGCAAGAGCATACCATTTGGATTCTCGAGCAAATGTATCTACCTTCTTATTTAAATGTCTAATGATCTAACCTCTACAGGCCTCCGGGATAAATTATTCTAGAGATTCATGACCAAATGCAAGAAGAGATTTTCTTGGTGTTAAATGATTGACAACTTATTGTGACTATGTCCCATTATTTTTTACTCTCCCACTAGAATCATCCCACATATGACATTACAATTCAATAAGATCATCCCTCATTCTTCTAAATGCCAATGAATGCAGATCAAACTTATTTTAACCATTCATGACAGGGATGCTATTACTCTTTCTTATTTTTGTTATTCATTGATAGATAACCTTAGAGCAATTTGGATGTAAAATAATAATTATTGCCAGGGCAAGACACATTAAGTATAATCATGGAAACAAATTGTGATCTGTCAGCCACAAAAAGCAATTATTTTTTGTAAAATCATCATTTTAATCAATACTTTGCAGGAGAAATCCACTGATAATCAAAGAATAACTACTACTATGGGAGAAGATAGTGTCCAATTGTTTGAATTTCCATCAGCTCATGAATGTTAAAATATAATATTCTATGGAAATGAAAGTGAACTTGAATGATCTTGAATATAAAATCATCTTGAATATATTTATTAATGTTTAAGAAGGAGCTGCAGATGCTGGAAAATCGATGGTAGACAAAAATGCTGGAGAAACTCAGCAGGTGAGGCAGCATTTATGGAGCGAAGGAAATAGGCGACACTTCGGATCGAGTCTGAAGAAGGGTTTCGACCCGAAACATTGCCTATTCCCTTCGCTCCATAGATGCTGCCTCACCCACTGAGTTTCTCCAGCATTTTTGTCTACCTTGAATTACAATGATCATAACTTGTCTTTCTTCAGAAAAAAACATTAAAGATATAGATGAAGTATTGCATTATTAAAAGATTGAATATTGGGAATTATTATACAACTATGGGTCTAACATGCTGCAATATTAAACAGAAAATGCTGACACTAAGGTCAGATACATCTGTGGAATAAGAAAGAGATTTAACACTGCAGACTTAAGATCCTTCATCAAAACTGAGTACCTTTTCTACTTTTATTTCCAATTTACATTATTGGCCTTTTTTCATACTTTTTAATTATGTTAACATTACTGAGTAAGAATAACGAATAAATATAAGTATCGAATGGGTTTGAGCTGAATGCAGGAATGTTAACTCCTAGAGACCCCTGGTAAGGAATATAAACATCACATGAAAATGTAATGTATCATACTGCTTTATATTACAAATGTAACAATATTTGCAGCCTCTGGTTAAGTAATGTTTCTCTGTACTGGCACAGAAATGGACCCCAGTTTAGGAGAATTCAAAAATAGATGGTGAAAGAATAGAGACTGCAATAGAAAGGTAATTAAAGACTGGATCCTGGACTGAGAGAAATTGATCTTTCACGAGTGAGTCCGGGGTTTTAGCCAGGAAAACTGGAAGTTCTGATTTCTTACATGATTTAGGATTTTGAAGGGGATCATATACGGGCGGAAAGAGGGATATATTTAGACGGAAAGTATGTGAAAGTAGGGGGGTCTGTTGACAGGAAAATAGACAGTTTGGGAAACATGAAAGTTGAGTCTTTGACTTATCATGGACAAAATAAAAATGAAAGATTTTTAAACTATTACTTCACGGGATATGGTCCGCCGTAGATAGCCACTGAGATGAAGATTAGATTATTATTTTGAAAGGAAGAATATATATAAAAGCATTGTAAATTGTATTGCAGGAATAAGGGCCAACAATAATATAGACACCAAGACTAATGGCTTCTCCTGTACTGTAATTTCTGTACTTCCATGAAAACTATCTTGTACTTAGTTCACATCAAGGAAGTGGTTTAGTGATGTTTATGCTGAGCTGAGTTTAAACTGATATGTATCATGAAAAGTGCCCCTAACACAGAAACAGCTATCTTCATACAGTTTTTGTTTTCTTCAGGTCAGACTATGCCGGCTTGTTTTATCACATGATGATTAAATGCAGGTCAATTCAATGAAGCTCCATTTATAGTTGTCAACGTAACATGCACACAACTTAAATGCAAAGTCCGAGAAAATAGACAGAGCGGTGATTCTGATTAAGAGGAGAGTTTAGTCTTATTCATTGTCCTTCATCTGGATATATGCATGTACCTTATGCGAAGCAGGGGAATCCTGATTGCAGAGAAATAAAATGTAGTTTTACAAATCTATCTGCATGATTTCTTGTAGGTTATGTCTCCTTTTAACAACTACTTATGGTCCATCAATTAACTATTATTACATTTCATTGAGCAAGTTAATGAACAGCTTTTAACCAGTATTACAAGCTTCTGAAATTAACTGTGAGATAAGATTGGATAACCATTTACATCTCTAGAACTATCATTTGCTTTTCCACTTATTCTATGGCCACCTGTTTTTTGCCATGTACTATCCCTTTTATCATTTAATTTCACCTGTATTCGATGCTTTCACAACCATTCACAAACTCTCCCTTTCATTCTTTTTACCTAATTTAACATTATCGCTATTTCTCTTGATATCTTTCACATCTCTTTCCTCAGTTTTGTCTCAATGAAACTCTGCATGGATTCCAACTGAAATTTAAAAACAAATCTCTTCACTAACTTTTATCACTCCATTTCATTTGTGACTTCAGATCCATAGCTTTAGTTTATTCAGAAGTGACAAAGCAAGTCTTCTGTTCAGAGTGCAATTAAAGGTGGATAATGAATGCTGCTCTTGCCAACGATGTCCACATTCTGTGAATAAAAACATAAAATCCCACCATGTTTCTGATTCATTCATGCCTAGACCTTCCTCGAGTCATTATCCTTGCTATAAGCTGAGATCTATGCCCAACACCATGCACTGCCAGAAGAGACTGAAGTTGGGTCTTGACCCGAAACGTCACCTCTTCCTTTTCTCCAGAGATGCTGTCTGACCCGCTGAGTTACTCCAGCTTTTTGTGTATATCTTCGGTTTAAACCAGCATCTTTCCAATACCATGCACTGACTCATGCAAGCTCTTTATCTTTCCCTTTCATAACACTAATTCACCCCTTCTCAAAAATGTTTTGGATCAGAGTTCCATTTTATATTTCAACTCATCCGGCATTCTTTTTTTTTTTCAAACGATGAAGATTCCTATCTACAATAACTCTTTGATACTTTTTCTCAATTCACTTTCCTCTGAATTACATACCTCCTACCAAAATTGTGTAAATATTAAGGATGTTTAAAGAGCAGTCTCAGTAGGATAAAGGTAGTAGATTCAAGAATGGAGTCAATAGGATTGTGGAACTCATTATTCAAGATGTGGTGCTCACCTCCCATCACCACCTGACTACAATTCTCTGGGTTTGAACTAACCCCAATCAGTTCAGTTTAGTTTATTGTCACATGTACTGAGGTACAGTGAAAAGCTTTTGTTGCATGCTAACCAGCCAGCAGAAGGACAATACATGATTATAATCAAGCCATTCACGTTGCACAGATACATGATAAGGGAATAACATTTAGTGCAAGGTAAAGCCAGTAAAGTCCAAATAAAGATAGTCCCACGTTCATCGATGAGGTAGATACTAGTTCAGGATGCCGTGGGATAGTTCAGTTGGCTGATAGCAGTTGGCTAGAAACTGTCCCTGAAGCTGGAGGTGTGCATGTTCACATTTTTATACTTTTTGCACCATGGGAATGGGGAGATGCACTAACCCTTCCACAAACTTCAGATTACCAGATCGCCAAACAACCTCACTAATCTAATGAAGGAAACATAAACCTACTTTCTAGCCACTTCTCCCCAATCCTCAGCTGCTCGTACTGCTCCTCAGCACATGACCTCTCTTTCCTGCCACTCACCAGACTGGCGGATAAATTTATTATTGCGGTGGTCTTTGTCACAGATCTCCTCCTACCAATGGCACTGTGGCCTTAACCAGCGTTGAAATCACAACCATCTTTTCCACATTTCCTATTTTAGAGTCATAACAGCACAGAAACAGGTCCTTCGGCCCAACTTCCCCATGCCGCCAAGATACCCCATCCCACATTCTTTCCAAACCATTCCTATCCATGTACCTGTCAAAATGTATTTTAGATGTTGTTGAGCACCTGCCCCAACTACCTCCTAGAAGCTTGTTCCATTTACCTACCTCCCTTTATGTAAAAGGTTTGTCCCTGAAGTTCTTAATTATTTCCCCCTCTTACCTTAAACTTATCTGCTCTGGTTCTTGATTGTCCTACTCTGGATTTTTCTAAAACTCTGTGTATTTACCCTATCTAGTCCCCTCATTATCTTATACATCTCTAACAGATTATCCCTTTTTGTCCTGTGCTCCAAAGATGGAGGCAGTGGTAGACTTCTGCCTTACAACACCGGAGGGCCGGATTCCAGCCTGAATATGCGTGCTGCCAGTATGGAATTTATATGCATGGGTTTTCTCCGGGAGCTCCGGTTTCCTCCCACACTCCAAAGATGTACAGGTTTGTAGGCTAATTGGCTTGGTAAAATAGTAAATTGCCCCTAGTGTGTGTAGGATAGTGTTGGTGTGCGGGGATCGCTGGCCGACAAGGACTCGATGGGCCGAAGGGCCTGTTTCTCGAATCTAAACCAAACTAATTTAGTAAGTTTGAATGAGGTCCCCCTTCATTCTTCTAAACTACAGCGAGTACAGGCCCAGTGCCATCAAACGCTCATCACACTATAACCCAATCATCCCTGGGACTATTTTCGTAAACCACCTCTGGACTTTAGAAACATAGAAACATAGAAAATAGGTGCGGGAGGAGGCCATTTGGCCCTTCGAGCCAGCACCGCCATTCATTGTGTTCATGGTTGATCATCCACAATCATTAACCCGTGCCTGCCTTCTAACCATACACCATTGATTCCGCTAGCCTCTATCTAGCTCTCTTTTGCAGTGAATTGATCTCTTCTGTCTTCTGTCGCAGAGAATTCCACAAATTCACAACTCTTTGGGTGAAAAAGTTTTTTCCCATCTCCGTTTATAATGGCCTCCCCTTTATTCTTAGACAGTGGCCCCTGGCTCTGGACTCCTCCAACATTGGGAACATTTTTCCTGTATGTAGCTTGTTCTGTCCTTTTATAATTGTATACGTTTCTATAAGATCGCCTCTCATCCTTCTAAATTCCAGTGAATGCAAGCCCAGTCTTTGCAATCTTTCCTCATATGACAGTCCCGCCACACCGGGGATTAATCTCGTGAACCTACGCAGCACTGCCTCATTAGCAAGGATATCCTTTCTCAAATTAGGAGACCAAAACTGTACACAATGCCAGCACATCGTTCCTCAGATATGGGTCCAAAACTGCTCACAATGCTCCAAATTTGGTCTGACCGGCGCTTATAAAGCCTCAGCATTACATCCATGTTTTTCTATTCTAGTCCTCTCGAAATAAATGCAAACATTGCATTTATACACAAAAAGCTGGAGTAACTCAGTGAGACAGCAGCATCTCTGGAGAGAAGGAATGGGTGATGTTCTGGATCAAGACCATTCTTCAGCTGGTTCGGGGAAAAGGGAAATGAGAGAGATAAAGGTTGATGTGGAGAGATAAAGAACAATGAATGAAAGATATGCAAAAAAGTAATGATGATGAAGGAAACAGGCCATTGTAAGCTATTTGTAGGGTGAAAATGAGAAGCCAGTGCAACTTGAGTGGGGGAGGGATAGAGAGAGAGGGAATGCCGGGGCTACCTGAAGTGAGAGAAATCAATATTCATACCGGGGGTTACACAAAAAGCTGGAGAAACTCAGCATCTAAGGAGCGAAGGAGATAGGCGACGTTTCGGGTCGAGACCCTTCTTCAGACTGGTCAGGGATCGGGGAAACGAGAGATATAGACGGTGATGTGGAGAGATAAAGAACAATGAATGAAAGATATGCAAAAAAGTATTGATGATAAAGGGAACAAGCCATTGTAAGCTGTTTGTGGTGTGAAAATGAGAAGCTAGTGCGACTAGGGTGGGGAGAGATGAGATGGAGATAGAGGGAATGCCAGGGCCAGAGGGCTGAGGGGGAGGTGGGAAGGGGAGGAGACAGCAAGGGTTAACAGAATTGAGAAAATTCAATGTTCAAGCCCAAAGGATGCAGACTCCCCAAGCGGAATATGAGGTGCTGTTCCTCCAACTTGCGGTGTTGCTCACTCTGGCCATGGAGGAGGCCCAGGACCGAGAGGTCGGATACGGAATGGGAGGGGGAGTTGAAGTGCTGAGCGACCGGGAGGTCGGGTTGGTTTTTGCGGACCGAGCGGAGGTGTTCGGCGAAACGAACACAATATTCATACCACTGGGTTGTAAGATGCCCAAGTGAAATATCAGATGCTGTTCCTCCAATTTGTGTTTCGCCTCACTCTGACAATAGAGGAGTCTGAGGACAGAAAGGTCTGTGTAGGAATGGGAAGGAAAATTCAAGTGTCCAGCAAATGGGAGATCAGGTTGGTACACGCGGGCTGAGTGAAGGTGTTCCACGATAAGGATCGCCCAGTCTGCGTTTGGCCTTGTCGATGTATAAGAGTCCACATCTTGAACAACGGTTACAGTAGATTAGGTTCGAAGAGGTACAAGTGAACGTCTGCCTAACCTGAAAGGACTGTCGGGATCCCTGGACAGAGTCAAGGGAGGAGGTAAAGTGACAGGTGTTCTGCATTTGCAGGGGAAGATACCTGGGGATGGGGAGATTTGGGGGGGAAGGGATGAGTTAACCACAGAGTTGTGGAGGAAATATATCTCTGTAGAAGGTGGAAAGGGGTAGAGATGGGAAAATGTGGTGAATTCCATTGGGGGTGGCGGAAATTGTGGAGGATTATGTGTTGTATGCGATGACTGATGGGGTGGTCTGTTGCGACTAGGGGGAGGGGGAGCAAGGGCTGAGCTGCGGGGTACCGAGGAGACACAGGTGGGAGAGGGGAACCCCCGTTCCCTAAAGAATGAGGACATCTTGGATGTTCTAGTATGGAACACCTCATCTTGGGCGCAGGTGTGGCATAGACGGATGAATTAGCAGTTGGGGATAGAGTCTTTGCAGGAAGCAGGGTGGTAAGAAGTGTAGTCGACGTAGTTGTTGGAGTCAGTGGGTTTGTAATAGGCGTCACTCAATAGTCTATTTCTTGTGATGGAGACTGTGAGATCAAGAAAGGGGAGGGAGGTTTTGGAGATGGTCCAAATAAATTTGAGTGCAGGATGAAAATTGGTGGTGAAGTTGATGAAGTCCATGAGTTCTGCATGTGTGCAGGAGGTAGCACCAATGCAGTCATCAATGTAACAGAGAAAAAGTTTGTGGATATGGCCAGTGTACGCCTAGAACAGGTATTGTTCAACGTACCCTACGAAGTGGCAGGCATGGCTGGGACCCATGCGGGTGCCCATAGCTACTCCTTGGACTTGGAGGAAGTGGGAGGAGTCAAATGAGAAGTTGTTAAAGGTGAGGACCAGCTCCACTATGCAGAGTAGAGTGTTAGTAGAGGGAAATAGGATGGTTCTGGGGTCGAGGAAGAAACTGAGGGCTTTAAGGCCTTATGGTGGGGGATGGTGTAGAGTGACTGAACGGCCATAGTAAAGATGAGGAAGTGGGGGATTGGAAAGTGGAAGTCAAGGTCAAGTTTACAAGATCAGTTTATTGTCACACATAACAAGGGCATGTGAGGTAAATTGGACATAGGTTGGGAGAGATTGGGTTGGGAGAGACCAGGAGGGGTAGGATGGAGTCGAGGTACGTGGAAATCATTTCCATAGGACAGGAGAAGGCAGAAACAATGTGTCTGCAAGGGCAGTTCCGGGAGAAGGTAAAAACGGGTTGTGCAGAACTGGGAAACAATAAAGTTGGAGGCTGTGGAAGGCAGACAGCCAGAAGTGATTAAATCAGTAATGGTGTTTGAGATTAGGCCTGGTGCTCATCTGTGGGATCATGGTCCAAGGATAAGTAGGAGAAGGTGGCTGAGAGTTGTCGACTTGCCTCAGCCCGGTAAACGTGCCAGACAACCATGGCACCTCCCTTGTCGGCGGGTTTGATTATGTGAGGGTTGCTGCAGAGTGAGCGGAGGGCCCCTCTGATGCCCCCCTGACCTCCCTGTTTCTGATACGGAATGATCTGTCCTCAACAGAGGCCTCACCTTTGTTCCCATCCACCCCCACCTCAATAGGTTCCGGGTCCGCAACGATGTAGAGCTTTTCTTCTGTCGCCTCCACCTCTGTGCCTTTTTCTAAGGGAAGGAGTCCTCGCCACCCAGTGATGACCCCTTCTCCCGCCTCCACCAGTCCCCCTCCTTTTGGACTCCCCAGAACAGCCTTCCAACCTCTCTAGACCTCTTTATTTCTAACTGCCGGCGTGACATCAACCATCTCAACTTTTCCACTCCCCTTACTTACTCCAACCTCACCCCCTCTAAACGTACAGCTGTCCGGTCACTCTGCAGCAACTCTGACATTATAAACAAAGCCGCCGACAAGGGAGGTGCCGTGGTAGTCTGGAGCTATACTTCCTCCCTCGACTCTGTCCAGGGACCCCGACAGTCCTTTCAGCTTAGTCAGAGGTTCACTTGCATCTTCTCCAACTTCATCTACTGTATCCGTTGTTCAGGATGTGGACTCATATATCAGCGAGACCAAATGCAGATTTCACGGAACACCTTCGCTCAGCCCGCATGAAGCAACCTGATCTCCCGGTTGCTGGACACTTTAATTCTCCTTCCTATTCCTACACAGAGCTTTCTGTCCTAAGTCTCCTCCATTGTCAGAGTGAGGCTAAATACAAATTGGAGGAACAGCATCTCATATTTCATTTGGGCATCTTATAACCCAGTGGTATGAATATTGATTTATCTTACTTCAGGTAGCCTCTGCATTCCCTCTCTCTCTATCCCTGCCCCACCAAAGTCACACTAGCTTCTCATTTTCACCCTACAAACAGCTTACAATGGCCTGTTTCCTTTATCCGTTACTTTTTTTGCATATCTTTCATTCATTGTTCCTTATCTCTCCACATCACCGTCTGTAATTTACCTTATCGGTCTGACAAAACGTCACCCATTCCAGAGATGCAGTTACTCCGTTGCACTTCTTACACACTAACATTGCATTTACCTTCCTTACTACTGATTCGACTTGCAGATTAACTTTCTGGGAATCCTGCACCAGCATTCCCAAGTCCCTTTGCACCTTTGATTTCTGGATTCTCTCCCGATTTTGAAAATAGTCTATGCCTTTATTCCTACTACCAAAATGCATGACTGCACACTTTGCTGCACTGTTTTCCATCTGCCACTTTTTTGCCCACTCTCCCAACCAGTCCAAGTCCTTCTGCAGTCCCTGCTTTTTCCACACTGTCTGCCCCCTCCACCTATCATTATATTGTGAAAATAAGTGGTGTTCTACACCAAATGGCAACTAGTTTCTTATTGCCAACCCCACTACTGGCCCATCAGACTTCAACGTCACAAATGCATTGTACTCAACCGCTTCAGCGCTAGGAAAGGTCTTCGTGCCTGCAATCAGCATGATTGGTTCTCTGAAACAATCTAGATGGTCTCACCGGGTGCCGCCATTAGCAATGGCAGCCTCGCCTACAGTCTGTCTGTCTTTTCATCTTTTTTGTTATTTTTAGTGTGTTTTTGAAAAGTATGTATTAATGTTAATGTATGTGTTAATGTTCTCTGATATGTTTTATTTGCAGGTTGGGCGGGGGGTCAGGGGAAACTTTTTTTCAATCCCTTGCCGGAGATGCGGCCTATCATCATGGAACTGGCGGCCTTGTTCGAGACTGACTTTGAGCCCCATCGCGGGGCCGTTGACCTACCATCGGAGCCTGCGATCCTTGCCTGGGATTGACGCTCCAACTGTGGCCTGCGGATTTTAACATCGAGGAGCTCGCAGTCTTGGGTAGAGACCGCTGTTGGGAAGCTCCAAACCGCAGGAGGTTCGACCAGCCCCAACTCTGGAGTCCGATCACCCGGCGCGGGAAGCTGACATCCTTCTGATGCGGGAGCTTGATCGCCCCGATGCGGAAGGCTCGACTGCCAATTGCGGGAGCCAAGATCGCCCCGACATGGAAGGTTTGATTGCCCCGACCGCAGGAGAACAAAGAAGGGAAGAAGATTGAACTTGTTTTGTCTTCCATCACAGTGAGGAATGTGGGGGAGTCGCTGTGGTGGTGTTCATGTTAAAAAAAAATGTGGGTGTCTTGTTACTCTTTATTGGTATGACTGTGTGGCAATCTGAATTGCACTGTACCTTAATTGGTATGTGTGACAATGAACAAATCTTGAACCCTTGAAGAATATTTGAGCCCAAAATCATTCATTAATATGGAAAATTAAACGGATAAAAATGAGGCTTGATGGAAATATATCTCAACTTATAGAAAAGATTTTTGATGGGCCAATAAAGGTGCACTTCATCATTTAAAGGTCAGCGTAAAGGAAACTACAAATAGAAAGCAATCGCATAACTGTTAAGCATTTTAAAGTAGTAACTTGGAAGATCTTGCATGCCAGACATTCACGTTTTATTCCAGAAGACCATCAGCTGCAGTGTAACAAAGAAGCCCTATTAGGTTGGCAAAAACAATTATTGTGGAGGTCAAAATTTCTAATTAAGATAGACACAAAATGCCGGAGTAACTCAGCGGGTCAGCAGCATCTCCAAAGAAAAGGAATAAGCATCGTTTTGGGTTGAGACCCTTCCTCATGTTTTACTTCACCATCATGATTATAAAAAAGCTATGTGATTTATTTAAATACTGCCAAAATCGAGTCAATGCAGGGAACAATTAGCAGAGGAAAAGACAAATATCTTGTTCACAGTACATAGACTACAATAGAGACATTGAGACATGCTTCCATATCTACAACACTTACACCTTGAAATTAATGTGCTCAGTGGGTAGCTCAGTTATTGATTGTTGGGCCATACACCCACAAGTGTCATATCCAGTACAAGGAAATTCAATAGTGCCTTTACTGTTACTGTAGCATTGACTGTTATTAAAAGCAACACAATTAAAACCTGGTTGTTTCTGCAGCAGCCAATGCGAATCAAATAACATGATCTAATTTCTTGGGTACTGTTGTTAAGGTGCTTTATCAGGGGAATTGTATCATACAAAGCACACCTGATGCAGAAATGATGCAATCCACACATGATTCACAATCAAAGGCACCTGTTGATATTTCTGGAGTAGTACAATTTGTCTAGGTAATGACCACAACGGCATTCCTTTTGTCAGAAACAACTGAATTTCTAGTCCATTATAAGGCATTTCCTATATTTTATTGAGATAGAGGTGGGTTGGTATAATTGAAGTGAAACGTTAAATAGAGAAGTAAAAGTAGAAATTCAGAGTGCAAATATTTAAAATATATATTTTAAAAAATGCAATGTGGGTGCGGCTCAGCTGATAGAACTGGTGCCTCATAGTGACAGAGACTTGGGTATGATCCTGACCTCTGGTGGAGTTTGCACTTTCTCCCTGTGACCTTTTGGGTTTCCACTGGGTGCTCTAGTTTCCTCCCACATCCCAAAGATGTGCGGGTTGTAAGTTATTGATCTCTGTAAAACTGCTTCTAATTTGTACAGAGTGGATGAGAAAGTGGGATAACATAAAATTAGTGTGCATGGATGATCGATGGTCGGCATGGACTTGTTGGGCCAAAGGTCGTGTTTCCGTGCTCTGTTTCTAAACTTGGGCAGATGAGGTAAGTCAGGAAGTCTCGACTATCTGTGCACAAAAGTGCCAGACATTCTAGGCATGTGGGCGATGACAGATGGTTCCCTTTAGAAGCATTACCTTCCAATAAGTGTTATTTGGCCTATTAGATTAATATGTCTGGTAGAAAACCTTCTCCGAGGGTCACCACCTTCCTGTTGGTGGAGAAGCTTGTGGGTGTCTAAGACCCTGAGAGCTCCACTGTCTGTAGCCATGCACCTGCCACAAGGCGGGCAGGTTGAGGAGGCTGACAAAGTGTGGCCTAAGAAGAAGACTTCAGTGCCCAATGGGTGAAACAGGAGGAGAATGATGGCTGGTCATCAGGTGGAGCACCATGGAAGAAGGCTGCAACAGAGAGGGAGTACCGACGATCATGCAGTCCACGCTTTCGTCCATGCCATTGGACTGGGGTATATCTCAAGCACCATGTGGTGGCTGTTTGTACAATAGTCACCCATGTTAAACAATATCATGTAGAGGCATCCACTAGAGACATATCATAAAGTATGTGGCTCCAGAATCGGCCTCTTCAGCCATCTCAAAACTCAAAGAACACTGCCACCAGAAGAACAATCATCCTCAACATTGAGTGATTATTGATGATGATGATGATGATGATGATGATGATGATGGTTGAAAAAATAGACAAACATCATTCTAAACAGTAAGTGACTAATAAGTGTTGTATTTGAAATTGGCTCGCCATGTCCAGTAACTGCAAACAGTGGAAGTCAATGATATGTGGACCTTTATTTTAGGGCTTGGAGTTAGAAATAATAATAAATTATTGGGCAAGTAACTGAGAGAACTGTTTTAATCATCCAACAATTCTAATCACTTAACAACAGCTGGGTAGTATAAATTCAGTTATTTAAATAAATAGGGAATAAAAAGATAGCTTTAGCAAAAAGGCCAGAAAGCTTCCAAATAATCTGAAAAAATGTGATATAATTCTAGCAAGAAAATTGACTATCTATTCTATATATATATCAGATCATATTCTTATTAAAAGTCTGATCTTGTACGTGTGTATATGTGTGTGTATATGTGGTTGTCTTTACATCTTCGCAAAAACTCTACGAGGTAACCATTACTTTTTTACATATTCTGATTGACATTTTTCCCCTCGAGGCAGAGATCACCTTCACTGAACATTTTATGCTTTATTTCTTGACTTATTCTCGACTTATATTAAAAGTTAAAAAAAAATCAAAAGACTTTGAATTTAAAATGATCAGCTTCAACTGATGACGTCACAATGGCTTGGCTAGCAGTGATCAGCTTCACTAACGTTTGGGAATGGCTTGAGTTGGAGGACCATGCCTCCTGTGGGGACTACGAGTAGGGAACTGGTGCATTGGGGGAGCAGACCGAAAGAGTCTGCACTTGGTCTAGTATATTACTAAAACTCTCATCTTGTTTGTTTGCGGGTTTGTGTTGTACCTCTATTTGCGCAAAAAATGGTACACGATAGTGCTCCAATTTTTGCCCTACTTACTCACCATTGTCCTGTGCAGTAAATGAAACAAGTTTTGTTCAGATTGATGGTATATTTTAAAAGTTATTAACATTTTTTAAGAATTACCTGAAAACAGCGCCCTCACCCGTGCATGCGCAGTTGGGGGAGAGTTCCCATGTGCGTCTTTACTGGCATTACATATGGCACCCAACGGGTCCTCAGCCACGCCTGCAGAGTTGGGGCCTTTTTCAGAATTCAGAACGCTATCTTTTTTCACAATGGCAACACGGGTAAGATTACTTCCATTTTTATTTTACTGTTGCTCCAGGCCCACGGGGATCTGCCGCCTTGGCACTGAGGCTGGGGCTGCATCTGTGGGCGGCGGCAGCCGACTCCGGGGGTGGGGAGAGGCCACGCTGACGATCCGGGGCCTGGGCTCTCAGGCTTGCTCTGAGGCCGACGGCTGTTGCTGCTGCTGCTGCTGCTGCTGCTCCGGCCCCGTGCGGCATGCTCTGGGGTCCGCGCCGAGGATCTGAGGCCTGGATGCTGAGCCTGGCTCTGAGGGCAGTGGCGCTGCTGCTCCAGGCACGCAAGGAAGGAAAGGAGCAGCACCCTCGAGATCTTGGGGAGGTGAGGAGGGAGAGTGGGGGGATTGAGGGAGAGGAGGGGGTAGGGAGGGAGAGGGGGGAAGTGGGGGAGCTGAGGAGGGAGAGTGGGAGAGGATGGGGAATAGAGGAGGGGGGAGTGGGGGAGATTGGGAGTGGGGAATAGAGGGACAGGAGGACAGAGGGGGAGGTGAGGAGGGATAGGGGGAGGTGAGGAGTGGGGGAGGTGGGGGATAGACAGATAGGAGGGGGGTAGGGAGGAGAGAGGAGTTATGGAGTGAGGGAAATGACTGAGGGTAGGGGAATGGAGAGGGAGGGAGGGGTGAGGGAGGGATTGGGGAGGGGAGGAGAGGGGAAAGAAGCAGGAGGGTGAAGAGGAGTGGGAGGGAGTGCTGGGGAAATGAGCCGCCCTGGGGAAATGAGCCGCACCTGCACTGTTAGGGGCTTTGGGTGAGTGGTGAAATATTGTGTTGGGGGAATGGTAGAGTGGTGGAATATTGTGTTACGAACGGGTTGCATTGGGGGACCAGGCCTCCCGTGTGACACGGACCCAACAGATCCCACTTAGTCTAGTTCTTTCTACATTTAGTTGGTAAGTGTTTAATGATGTGGCTCACTCTTATCTGTCCTCTGAAATGACTAACAAACTACTAAGATGCTTAAAATCATGATAAAATGATTAAATAAATTAAACAAAATCATGCCAAATATCATTAGCCTAGACCACAGATACTAGAAAAATACAATTATGCAGTCAACCCAGCAAGTTTTTCATCATTAAGAGTCATTAGATTGATCAACCATCAATCTAACATAGTCATTCTCACAGAATAACAAGCTTCAACCAAATTCCACAATTGATGTGGCATCGTGTGCATAATTAGGAGAAAAAGGTTGTTCAGCAACAGTCAATCATGCAGCTTAATTACTGCCTACCTCTTTCCCTCAACTAAAGTACTGCTCACTATTAAAAAACCACTGGCAAGAAGCAACGTGACTAACAAGGGCACAGATGTATTCTTAGTGGGAATGCTTTAATGGTCAATTTTCATTGCACAGCATTATTCACTGCTATGTCCTGAAGGGCATTGATACCAGGAAGAGTGACAAGAGGTTATGAAAGAACCAGCATAGAGGGAGTGGGTGGTGGGGAGGAGTGGTATGTTTTGCCTCATTCTCACAGATGCATCTATCCATAACTGTCAATGTCGCACCTTCACTTTAAGGAAATGTACCATGTTGCTGAATGGGATAGATTCAAAAAAGATCCATAAGTTTAAAATGGAGCACCTATGGAGCATCGTGAGCCATCAGCAAAAGCAGATTGAATTCCATCACAATATGCAACTCATGATTCATATACTTTACTGGCTAGCAATAGCATAAAATCAGGGGATCAATCCTGGTTCAATGAGGAGAATAAAAAAAGAAGTGTCTTGAGTATTAAAGTTGGAGTATCCTCCTATAACAACAAGCTGCACGCTAAATCGTGAAAACATCATGCAATGGACAATCCTAATTTATCCCATAATAACAGATCAGATGTAAACCATTCACTTAAGCTAAAAGCTTCCAAGGCAGCTACAGTACTGGCACCCACCTGACAACATGGAAAACTGCCCAGATATGCAAGTTAATCACAATACACAACATAACCAATGTGGCCAAGTACCATCCCAACAATCTGCCATTTATTTGCCAGTTAAGTGATGACAGGAATAGCTCAGCAGTTAGCTATGCTTAGATTGAACAAATAAACTGAAGTATGGCACCTTGAGTCTCATGCCACCTTTATGGTGATAGGAAAATCTTAGAGGTATTTTTAACATCTTCTAACAAAGCCTTGGTCCATAGATTTCAAACTTGATGATGTAATATATATATGCAAAAACAATTGCAAACAACCAATAATAATTTATCTATGCTTAACTTACTACCAAGAGTTAATATATTCTCATAATAATATATAAGTATATATAATAATAACAATAATAATATATAATAATAATAATATAATAATATTCTTATACAACATATAAGAGTTTCTTACATATTAATTTTCATTTTCAGATCAAAGACTGTGAGAGTGAATATCCAAGGGGTTCACGAAACAGGGAAACTCAAAATGCAGGAAAATTGATGATCATTTTACATCTGCAAGTTTTTCATAGTTTCAAAATTGTAAAGACTATTTCCTGCATGAAGCACATTATTATTGCTGGCAGAAAGGTGTATATATTCCAAACAAAAAAAAAATCAAAAATAAATATCTCTGGACTGAAAAGCTGATAACGAGACAAAAAAGATCTATCCCGGATAGAATAGGAATGTTGGCAGGTGAAACAACAGTCCTCTGAGGGGAGCCAACAATGAGTCTAAACATTTTCTGAACAGGAGTCCTGGGAATGCATTAAAGGTCAGAGTTCCAAGGATGAATAAGATTAGGTCAGACTTTGATTAAGCCTCAGAATAAGGCATTACAATAAAGAAGACTGCCAGGTTAATAAAATTGAATGTATTTGAACATAGCTGGACGTGAAATGATAATGAATTTTGTGGGAAAATATGTTGTGAAAATCTTGTGAAAAGGGGTAGCAGAGAGATAACTCTTTAAAATAAGGATTGCTGGTGGAAAACATGAATGAGTCTGTGGGGAAATAATAATTTAAAAGCAAACAAATGAGACAGTTATTGGAAACAGCTGTCAGGCCATGACTGCAAGATTATGTAGACATGTACACAAGAATTAGAAAAAATATATAACAACTTTAAATGTAAATTAATTTGATTGTTTGCACAGATATCAGTGAGACATTTAAAATGAAGAACTACCATAAAGTAGGACAAGAGAGGTCTAACGGGAACATTCAACATTTTGAAGGGGAACTGAAAGAGTAAATAGTGAAACAGAATATCAGGAGTGCGTGCTAAGAAATGCCATACATTCAGAAAGAATTCTTGAGCATAAAGGGTGGGTTAGAATGTATACTCCCACCCCCAACAAGAGTGTTTTTTAGAGAATTAAATATTTTTAAGATGGGCCAAGAAACAAATATGTGAATTATCTAAAATAAATATTAAAAGGTGTGGGGAAAAGACAACACATCAAAATAAAAGTTCAATTGAATTAGCCAGCACCAGCCCCGACACAATCAGCTGAAAGGCTTCCTTCAGTGCAGCAGTTTTAAGATTGTGCAGGACTATATCAATTTCATACAGATATTTTAAGTTAAGAGTGGTTTTTTTTTGCTCCTCAAGCTGAATGCTGAAACTACTAAAGAATGATATCTCTCTGTTTTAGGTACCCACTTTTGGCAGAACATGCTCCCGGTCAAGACCACATTAAAATTTTTGCAACGAATAGGGCGTATTAAAAGTAATACGATTCATTCATTAATATCAACCCAGTCTTAGCTATGTTTATTTTTTGATGGTTCGCAATTCGCACGTCATCGCACAATTCATCAAGCTGTGATTTTTTTTTGAGGGAAAGATACAATCAACGAGATATTGCGCAAAGCCCCCGACCCGCAAATTCTCACTTGACAGTCACAGGAAAATTTGAATTCTTGTCACCAGTTTATTTAGTGAGGTAATTTTCTGCGCGAAAGAAATTTCTGTAATGTTATATCAGAAAACAGGTTCGAGAAAATCTGCAACACGAGTAACATTGAAAGCTGGTCCACCCATTCTGAACCCAGATGGCCCCAGACTGATTAAGGAAGGTAAACAAACTAATTTATTCCACTTAAAATGAATAATAAAATGCCTCACTAGGCTAAGAGCCAGGCGTATGATAAAGTATCAGCCAACAAAGTGAGTAAAACCCTGCCAAATTGAAAAGGACATATTTGACATTACCAGCAGAACTAGTCAAAAGTCTGCAAACTGCGCTGTCCTGGGGCTGTTTCGCTGACGTCATGCAGGAAATGTCGGCATTTACTGTTGCCATGTATATTTCACCTGAAAATAATCATGTTTCTTACTGTGTTTTTTCTTAAGTGTAATTATGTGAAATTTATTTTTATGTTTACTTCATCATTGTATCTTAATATTTGTCGAAGTGCCTCGTTCAATTAAATAAATATGTTTAGAGTCAGTTGAGATTGAGTTAGTCTAATTTATATATATATATATATATATATATAAATTAATGTATATATTATGTGTATATATATATATAAATTAATGTATATATTATGTACATATATAATATATATATATACACATACATACATACGGATATATATATATTATATATATCCATCCACCCCCATGTGCAAAAGTGTTTTGACCTGGATATATTTCTGATTATGAAAAAGGCTAATGAATTATAATCTAAATGTCTTTCTGAAGATATAAGTGCAATTAAAGTGTAATTTGAGTAGCTTGTATACGCGTATCTGCTCGTGTGTGTATGTATGTGGCGTTGTGTGTGTTGGGGGGGGGGGGGGGGGGGGTTGTTCGGGTATTGTACATTTCCCATATCCTTAATTTATAGTTTTACTTTACACCTTATATGCGATTCTTTCCCTTTTAGTGCATCCGCACATGTTTTGTCTATTTTAAATTGCTCCAATAGAACAGTTTAATTATATTTATACTTAAAGTATTTTCCTGCTGTAGTTTGTTATTGTTGCAAGTAACATCCATATAATTGTCTGTCTGAGTAAGTTGATATCATGTTCCCCAGCCCCAGAAATGCATGTTTTGTTAAAATGGTGACTGATACTTTTCTTCAGAAAGCATGCCTAACAACTGTCTGTTTGCGGAGTTTTCTGTGGACGCACAGAGGAAAAGTGAATTAATACACATGCTACAAATTAACATGTCTCTTTTCCCATATTGTGCCCATACTGCGCAATTCGAACTGCCGTATCTGGCTGACTTGCTGTCCTTTTCTTCTGTAATAGTTTCAGAACGCACGCAAACGACCTGGCAACGAAAACAGATGCAATTGCCGAGATTCTGGCAAGAGCTCTGCAATGTTGGCAGGAATGGCTAGAGAAAAAAAAAAGCACAGGGGAGAAAAGTCAACTGGCTACTTGGACGGAGTCGGGACCCTCACTAATTACGTATTGTCCACATCCGTCTCTTACAAGTGGCAATTAGGGTCAAGTGAATAAAAGCGCTTGGACTTGGAGAGCGTTAGTATTTTTGGAGTGCCCGACAAGATGGCTCTGTGGCTCGTCCAGGGATACCTGCTTCTGAGTCTCATCAAATCGTCTCTGCAAGGAGGTGAGTGCACGATGTCATATCATTTACTGCTTCTGATACAATGTATATTACGATGGCGATCTGTCTTATGTTTACACCAGATTATTACGGAATAACATTCATTTTAGGTTTGCACTCGCACCGGCTTCATGGAATTTTGGATAACTTCTGAACTCTTTTAAAATTTAATTTCCATTCTTAACATGTCCGTGTCACTTGCTTTTTTTTATACATTTCTGACTGTGGCACCATCCTCGTCTAGTGTCCATCGAGTCTACCCGACCATTTCTCTCTTATGATAGTGTATTTGTTTATGTTCTATATTCTACTTATCAGTGTTAATGTGGATATGCTCCCTCTGGCTGTTTCGGCGTACGCGCGCGTCTTCTGTCAAAGATCTTCGGCATTAACGAACAGTTGGAGAGAAATTTATGACCGAAGAATCTGTCTGGAAAAAGTCAATTTAAACAGCAATCTGATTTTATAGTTTTAAACAACCCTTGGAAAAGCAGACAGTTTAATTTTTTTTAAAGATGAATTTCATTTTATATGCGTACAAATGTAAAGGCTACTGGGTCTATGCCCTTCTCACGTATGTTTTTGTAATAAAAAAAACATGGATATAAATTGAGTCGTTGTATCAAGCTGAGCAATGCGGTTTCCGTAATTGCAGTGCACGGTTCCAATCCAAAGATAGAGAATCCACAATCGTTTACAACCAGTAATTGGATTCACTGGCAAAACACGAATATCTTGCCAAAAATCTTGGCGTAAAATGGAAGGCATTAAGTTCTCACTATTCATCATCCGTATATTGTGCACAACTCGAAGCAGTCTGCGCATACTCTTGTTCAGTGTGAGGTTTCTGATCATTTCTCTCACGCACACGACTACTTTAATGAGAAATGAGTACACGAGACCAACCTGTCACTGGTACACATGTCCCAAATGTGTCATTTGTACTTCGCTCCTTAGATGCTGCTGCACCCGCTGAGTTTCTCCAGCATTTTGTGTAACCCTGTGTCATTTGTAGGACGTTTTAATAAAATACCCATTCCCAACATCAGAGTTTGATTATTGCTAGAACTTGTAATCCTAACTACATCTCAGGAAAATTACAGGACGGCATTCGGCCCGTCAATTCCATGTCGTCTTCCAGAGGCACATGTCATAATTAGTGAATATTTAAGTATTGTTTCCCAGAGATCACAATTAATATATCGAAGGCAAAGGCTTGCATCGCCATCACCATGCAACCTCCATACTCATATTTTCACCATCTTACATTTAAAATCATTGCATAAAAACATTTAAACAGTGGACAAATGAACAAAGTGTGAAGAGCAGCATCCGTAATATTAGTCTGGCCAGAGATATAACACACTTCCCCGAAAGTGAGAACTACTTGTGCTCACTCAGAAATTAGGCTGCAGATCAACCCAAATATCCCAAACACCCCTCCCTCCCCATCCTCCTCGGCACCAGTCATGTTTCATAATAAAAACGGACAACCTTGGCCTAAGTAATAGTTTTATGATGGCCAGAAAGAGGGAAACTATCCCCAACACTGATAAGAAAAACTAAACATAAATATATATAAAGGTATCATGTGCATCTTTCATCGGAACTTCGTGTAAAAGATGAGCACTTATTTCCAAACGATGTCAATCAACAGTGTCTGGCTTCATTTCTTGACTGATTCAAATTGGGAAAACGAGCAGATTGCTAATGTTGTTGGCTCAACGTTTTCTGCAAGGTTAGGAAACGCGTCGAAGACGGTCAACAGACTAGAGAGAAATCTATTCAGATTTCGGGTGCAATCCCAGATCATGCCTCGCTCGAAAATAGTGCACGGAACAGCGCTGAAGTGTGGTTTCTTTGCAAATCAGTCTACTTCAAAACGTAAGGCAAAAGAGCTAATAATTTGAATTCAACCGCATATTAATATTTTGAAGGCGGATTGGCAGACAAATTTAGTACAGGGTTATTCATGTTTTTTAAAAAGTAATACGGTAAAGCTAAACTTAAAGCAATAAAAATATGGCTGTGGAATGAAAAAAACAGTCTGGTTGCTGCTTAATACTTTACACAGGGAGTCTTCATCTCAAACGATACAGCGAAACCTCGACGGTCATGGATGTTTTTTTGGGGGAACAGAGACATGTATTAGTTGCAAACGTCCAAATCTGCCCAAGTGTTTCTAAAAGCAATTGCAGCGTTTCACCTCTGCCGACATGTCGTTATTCGCAATTAATACGTGTGGATATGGATGAGCTTTGAAACGAGCCTTACAAAACTCGTTCTGACTGCAGATGCAATACATACAGTACTTAATCATACAGAACTATGCAGTGACCGACGTACAGTGGTCTTAACGTAACAGGAAGCGGGAAATAGCGCCACTCTGTGAATTGTTTTGTGTGTGTGGGAAATTCTGACGGCTCCGTTCCAAAACTGGCGCGCCACTAGATTTCGTTTGAGCCAACAAAGTTGAACAAATCCCAACTTTTATGTCCCGCAGCGTTCAAGTGCTATGTTTGTGCGGTGTGTAGACTTTTATTAATTGCATAGCAAATCATAAGGACTTTGTTGCACGAACAGGACACAAGGTACTATTTCCAAGTATCCATTTATAGGGGATTTTCAAATGACAATAAACATTCTATGTAATCGCGTAAATGCGTTAATTCTGACTTGCCTTTGCTAAAAACGGTAAAAGTAATTTTGCAGATGTTTGGCATTACGACCATATATAAGGCTTATTGTTCTTAAAACCATCCCACAAAAGTTTAATGTTGCTGTAAAGGGCAACGGAAAATAAATTGCGTTTAATCTTCGCATTCGGGTTGGTGTCATTCCAAGTCTCCTCCAATTTTTTTTAATGGATATAAGGATGATATTTAAATTTAATTTGAACCCATCCCCTGTTCGACACGGCCAACTGGGACAAAACAGCCGATTAATCAGAATTAATAGTGTAAGGATGAAAGGCGTCTAAAATCGTATTGAAATAAATAAGATCTTGCCAGGAGGATATGAAGTGCTAATTGGATGTGTGACTTAAATTGATTATAACTATCTATGTGCCAATGAGAACAGTGTTCGAGGGCTGAAGGCATGTATGCCAGGGACTGTACTAGAAAGAAAGGTATTTTTCAAGGAATACCAGAGAGTCATAGAAACATAGAAAAATAGGTGCAGAAGTAGGCCATTCGGCCCTTCGAGCCTGCATCGCCATTCGATATGATCATGGCGATCATCCAACTCAGTATCCCGTACCTGCCTTCTCTCCATACCCCCTGATCCCGTTAGCCATGAGCCACATCCAACTCCCTCTTGAATATAGCCAATGAACTGGCCTCAACGACCTTCTGTGGCAAAGAATTCCAGAGACTCACCACTCTCTGTGTAAAGAATATTTTCCTCATCTCGGTCCTAAAGGAATTCCCCCTTATCCTTAGACTGTGACCCCTTGTTCTGGACTTCCCCCAACATCGGGAACAATCTTCCTGCATCTAGCTTGTCCAACCCCTTAAGAATTTTGTAAGTTTCTATAAGATCCCCCCTCAATACTTCTAAATTCCAGTGAAAATACAAGCCGAGTCTATCCAGTCTTTCTTCATATGAAAGTCCCGACATTCCAGGAATCAGTCTGGTAGTGTTTTAATGTCATATGTCCCAGATACAACAATGACATTCTTACTTGCTGCAGCACAACAGAATATGTAAACATAGTACACTGTAAACAATATGATAAACCAGAGAAAATAAAAAGTTCAGTATGTGTGTGTGTGTGTGTATATACACATTCTCACAAATACACACACATACTCAAAAACAAACAATAGTAGTGCAATAATAATAGTCTACTGTAGTTCAGAGCTTATTTGAGGTTGTAATGTTTAATAGCTTGATGGCTGTAGGGAAGAAGCTGTTCTTCTGTAAAGAATACTAACAAAATGATAAGACAGAACTGTATTGCTGGGATAGTTATTACGTAAAGTGGGCTGGAAAGGATGAAAAGATTGGTCATCACTTTGAACAAGACTTTAAACTTGGGAAGGAAAATAATCTTAATAATAATTCTGAAATAAAGTGAATGATTTAAACCTATCACCAGAAAGTGTGCTTTGGTCTCTGTAAATAAAAGTTTAACTAACAGAATGTAAATTCGGATGGAAGTAAGAAAGACTTGAGAAAATCATTAAAGCACCTCCAGTGCATTAACAAAAATAAATAATTTTTGGTCAAACTCTAAGTATAGAGGCAAATCTGAGAAATTGAGATGTAGATTTTATTTGGTAGGATTATGTAACTACTAAGAAATAGCTCCAAGACCATCACTCTATTTATAAAGTCTAGGAAAGATGAGGATTAATAATGATGGTTTGGGTATAAATGTTAGCAGCTAAATATGAGTTAAAAATAATATTGGGAGAGGATATAGTTCAAAGGTTCTAGGAGCAGAATTAAGCCATTCAGCCCATCAAGTCTACTCTGCTATTCAATCATGGCTGATCTATCTTTCCCTCTCAACCCCATTCTCCTGCCATCACCCGATAAACCCTGACACCCTTACTAAATCAAGAATTTGTCAATTTCCACCCTAAAAATATCCATTCACTTACTTGGCCATCATAGCCGTCTGGCACAATGAATTCCACAGATTCACCACCCTCTGACTAAACAAATTCCTTCTTTATGAAATAGTCAGATATGAGATAATGAGAAGAACAGTAAAGAAATAGAAAATAATTTACAATGGAAGTTGTGTATAGGCCTTCTGTTAGTAGCCATAAAATGTTATAATCAATAAATATTGAAATTATAAATGCATGCACTAAGGACAGATTGATTTATTTGGGTTAAATAGGTGAATTTGTATTTTAATGAAGATTAATTTCTTGAATGTGTGCGGTTTTGTTTCCTGCAACAGTTTATACTAAAGTCAACAAATGAGAGCCTTATTCTAATTAGGAATAAGTCGGAACAGTTAAGTCTGTGTACATGTGAACATTTTATCCAATAGCAATTATAATACAATTGAGTTCAATTACAATGTTTGAAGGGGGAAGTGTTACTACTTGTTAGGATTCCAAAATTGTGTACGGCTGATTTTGTATAATCAGATGGATAATTGAATGTGGTAGAGAACCTATTTAAGAGCTCCACTTACCAAAAAAATTGAGAGCTGCAAGATGTTAGGGGTAATATATGAAACACTGTAAAAGATAAAATGTGCAAATGGGACATTCAAAGACATTTGGAAGGAATGTCAAAATCAGCACAATTTGTACATTTTCAGGACAGTGGGTGAGCAACAACAATATTGCTTTTTAAAGTATGACAGTGTTATAGTAACTGAAAATAAGCTAACGATGAATGTGATGAACACAACTTTACATGTATACAGTGAAAGAATATTTCTTATAACATGATCAAGTTCAATATAATGTTTGAAAGCAGTCATCAATGTTCTAATCATAATCTTATTCATACTTTATTAGCCAAGTATGTTTTGCAACATACGAGGAACTTCATTTGCTATGCAGTCATACCAATAAAAAGCAACAGAACACACAAAATACATTTTAACATAAACATCCACCACAGTGACTCCTCCACATTCCTCCCTGTGATGGAAGGCGAGAAAAAGTTCAATCTCTTCTGAAGAAGGGTCCTGACCTGAAACATCTACATTTGGACATGACTGATTTTGTTTAATGAGACAGAGACTGGCCACTGTATATTACCCAAGGGAAGTAAAATCCCATGAACAAAGCATGAAAGTTTGGTAGTATTATACATAGCTTTGATGGAAGGGCTTACTGGGTTGGACTGATAAGTGGCCGGAATATTTGAGCCACACATGATTTATCCTAGGGAGGGATCACCATTGATCAGAAGGTTATTAACTGGATCACTAATATAAAAATTTGTGAAATTCTGCCATTAATATCTCAATGGATTAGAAGGGGCAGTTGGTCAATAATCCTCCAAATTCCAGGTTGGATTACACTTGTCTTGTGAAGAGTTCTGGACACTGCAACATAGGAAGTGTATATTGCCTTAGAAGGGAGCGTGACATTAAGTTATTAGAATAATATTTTAACTCACAAGAATTTGATGATACGTTTTCAAAATATTAAAAGAAGCAAATAAATACATAAACTAAAGATGGATACAAAATGCTGGAGTAACTCAGTGGGTCAGGCACCATCTCTGGAGAGAATGGATAGAGATGTTTCAGGCCAGGACCCTTCGTCAGACTGATTGCAGGAGGGAATGGGGAAAGAATCTATGTGAGAGGGCTGGACAAATCAAGGCTGGCAACAGATGGCCACGGTGGGTTCCGTGATAGGGCGATTTTTGGATGGAAGCGGGTTTGAGCCCAAGCAAAATACATAGTTGCGGACTGTAACGCTTGTCGAAGGATTGGGGGGGGGTGTGGGAGAAGAACAGTAAGGGGGGGGGGGGTGTAGTAGTTACCTAAAATTGGAGAATTCACTGTTCATACCATTTGCGCCCAAATGCTGTGTATAAACTGCCCAAGTGAAATATGAGGTGCTGTTCCTTCAGTTTGCTTGTAGTCTCATTCTAGCAAAGAAGGAGACGCAGGATAGAAAGGTAGATTTAGGAGTGGGAAGGGGAGTTAAAATGGTTGGCAACCGAGAGATCCCGTAGGCCTTGGTGGACCGAGCGCAAGTGTTCAGCAAAGCTGTCGCCAAGTCTACACTTGGAATGGCTGATGTAAAGGAGCCCACATTGAGAACACTGGATGCAGTAGATGAGGTTATGGGAGGCACAAATGTAAACCTCTTTCTCATTTGGAAGAAATGCTGGCATGGAGTTGAAGAAGGAGGCATTTATCCAACAATTTGCATATCGGGGAACTCCCTTGCCTGACATCATTTGTTGCCGGCCATTATTTAACCCAGTACCTTTTTCCAATATCTCCCCCACTGTAATCGGTCTGAAGAAGGGTCCTGACCTGAAATGTCACCTATCCATTTTCTTCAGAGATTCTGCCTATTCTGCTGAGTTACTCCAGCATTTTGTGTCTATCTTTGGTATTAACCAGCAGTTCTTTGTTACTACAAATAAATAAACTCCTTTTACTGATCAGAGTCTAAATCTAGTGTATATAGGCTAAAAGGAAAAACTGGATATTCCATATGTGAAATGAATAAACACTTTTACATTGAGCGGCATAAGCATTGATCGCAATTATGCTAGGTAAATTGTAAATGTTATATATATATATATATATATACACACACATAGTAACCAAAGGTAGAGACAAAGTGCTGGAGTAATTCACTCAAAACGTCACCCATTCCTCTCCAGAGATGCTGCCTGACCTGTTGAGTTACTCCAGGGGGTGGAAGTGTGGCATTTGGCAGCCTGAGAGCCCATTGTGATTATCATCACTGTAAGTTCCTTGAAAAAAGGCTGTCTATGAGAAGCTGCAGTTACCGTTGGCAACGTCCCAATGTGATGTCATTATGGCACTCGGCAGCTTGAGAGCCCATTGTGATTGGTGCACTGTGAGTGGCATTGTGACATCATCAGCGGAAAGTGCTGGAAAAAGCCTGTATGTGAGAACCGTTATTTGCCTTTTTTTAAAAACTTGAATCGTCAATAACTTGTGAAATATAGGATGAAATCTTAAGTGAACCTGATTATTGCGTGGAGGGGAAAAATATGAGTCAGAGTATGTAAAAATGTAAGCACTAGCACGTAGCGTTTTGACGACGGTAGAAAAACATACACTGACACACACACACACACACACACACACACACACACACACACACACACACACACACACACACGTACGTGTATATATACATACAAGATTAGACTTTTATAGGTATATAGATGTAATATCCCCTTATAATGGAAGGAATCAAACATCCCAACCAAAACACTCGGTAGGTCAGATAGCATAAGCAGAAAGAGAAACTGTGTTAACATTTCAGGTCTGATATTTGCTTATTATTATTCAGGGTCAAGTCACCGCAAATAAATATTATTTATTATCGAGACCCTTCTTCAGACTCATCTTGTATGTATGTCTGAAGACGGGTCTCGACCCGAAACGTCACCTATTCCTTCGCTCGATAGGTGCTGTCTCACCCGTTGAGTTTCCTCATCCCTTGTCTAGCATTTTTGTCTACCTCATACAATGTCAGATCTCTAAGCAAATTGGTAAAATCTGCAAAATGCCAATTATCTGTTAAGGTTGTAAACTCCTTTAAATAAGGTAGTAAAATAATTATCCCTGCTACTAGATGTAAGACAATAAATTGTGATATCTAATGATTTCAGTTCTAGGTGGTTTATCACACACATGGAATTGATCTAATACATTGTCCAGGATCTCATTTACATTTTAAGTGGCCAATGAATCCACCAAGCCTCATATTTTTGGGACATGGAAGGAAACAGGAGTATCTGAAGGAAACTCACTCCATGCAGACAGCACCAGAGATCAGGATTGCTATTGGTTTATTATTATTGTTACGTGCATCAAGATACAGTGAAAAACTTTGAGTGTTATCCAGTCAGGTTATATTATCGATGAGTACATTCAAGCTACAAACAAGTAGAAAAGTGCAGGAAGAAAAATACCAGAGTGTAGAGTATAAGATTACAGCGTTATACCGTTCCAGCTACGGAAAAAGTGCAAATAAAAATCATTTCAAGGACCTTAACAAGGTAGTTTGTAAATCGAGACTACATCATTTTAGATTCAGGATTGATTGCAGTCCCACGAAGCAGGAGCTTTACTAGCTATATTAATGTGCCAACCTGGTACAACTCTTTACCCTTGAGATTAATTGCGATGCAATAAAATCTTTACTTTTCCAAATGTTTTATTTGCCAAAGTCAGCTCAAATTACTTAGCATTTTTCTTTCGCTGAATGCATTTTTAAGACCATGTGCTATCCTGAAAATCCCATGGCTTGGGCATTTATTTGTTCTGTTGTGCATTATCACAACTGTCACTCTCTGCACATCTGAGTGGTATTGCTTTGTGTTTTAATGTTCCCATTCAGGTACAGAACTAAATTACATAATTTCCCCCAATATCAAGCACTTCTATAATGCCAGGTCTTAAAAACTTCCATAATGCCAGGTCTTAAGAAATTTCTCTCTAACACACTGGAAAATTCGTGAGAGTGAAGTAACAGTAGTGTGCGTATTTTTTAACAACAGTGGTCAAATTACTGAACAAGTGATTCTCGACTAGAGACAGTGAGGGAAACATTATTTCTAACCATGACTGCGGTGGAATTTAAATTCAGTTAAAACTAATCAAGCAATGGTGATTACAAAACAATTGCTTCATAAGTCTGGATACTGTCATCTCTTGGGGATAAAACCTGCCACCTCTACCAATTATGTGAGTCCGTATCAATAGCCATGAAGAAGGCTCAACTGCCCTCTGAAGTGATCGAGCAGGCCTCGGTAGTATCATAACCATTACATTAAAACAGAAAGTGTTGAACACCGGTTGACCCATCAGTCAACAGATTTGGAACCTTGGTAGAACAGAAAAGTTATCCTTATGAAAATCGTGAGACTGGTGTGAATGTTAGAAATGCTGCCCATGGATTTGTTCACCAGCATTATAGAATCGTACCAAGCAGATGATATATCAGACACTAGCAAGACGAGAGGTATCAACGGGGGAGAATTGCCTGAATGGTCCTTAATATTGATTTCATTAGACCTATGAAGTCCATTGGGAGTGGGGGAGGGGGGGGGGGGGGGAGAGAGAGAGAGCTTGCGGCTAAAGGAATCAAGGGATGGGGGAAAAAACAGGAATGGGGTACTGATTTTAGATGACGTGTATGACCACTTGATAGCACGTCTGCTGACTGAGATGGCTGATATCCCTTGGTTATTAACTTGGGTTTGCAACAGGAGAACCAGCACAAGGAATAAATCTACTTGTCCTCTCCAATCTTTCTACTGCAGATTGATTTGTCCATCACCGCAAAGACAAGAATAACACAACACCATACTTGACACCAAGTAAGCTGTCTAACATGACATTACCATTGCACTAAATGGATAGACACAGAACAGATCTGGCAGTTCAAAGGAGGTGTCTAGGAGGTGTGGTAACAGCAGAAATGTACTCCATTATAACCTCATAGCCTGCATATCATTCACTTCTTAAATGCAATAAAACCAGGGGACCCAGTTAATACGTAATGAAGAGAGTAGAAGAACATGCTATTAGCAGCACCAAGTATATCAATGAACGAGGATCTAACCTAGCAAAATTGTAAATTAGGATGACATTCAAATTATGCAGCTTGCAACTGGCAATGACATAATTAACTATCCCTAAGCTATCCCTTAAGTATCAGATCAGTACTTTACAGTCATGCCCTATCTTGAGGGATGGTAGTGGACAATTAAACAGCTAACAGGGGAAAGAGGATGATTAATCTCAACAAGAGTGTTTAATTGTTCACCAGGCAAGAAACAATGACATTCTTATTAGCTGCAGCTGTTGTAGACAGCCCGCAATAACACAACAAATAATTTTCAATTTTATTGTTTTATGTGTCAGTTATAGGAAGTGACCAGACTGCAATAGTACAAGCCAAAGTATGTGTGTAACCCTCATAGAGAGTCCACAGTAATTCATGGTTGTATCATGTGGTTCAAGGGCCTAATGGTTGATGGAAAGAAGCAGTTCTCAAACCTAGAAGTACAGTAACAGTTTTGGAGCTCCTGTACAATCTTACTGATTGGAGCAGTTGATGAGTGTGTGGCCAGAGTCGTATGTGTCTTTGATGATATTGAGTACCTTTTGAGGCAGCATTTCCTATAGATTCCTTTGATGGTGGGTAGGTCAATAATCTTGATGGACTAGGCAATGTCCACCATGTTCTGCAGCCTTCTTCATTCTTGGGCATTCAGGTTACCAAACCTGGCTGTGATGCAACCAGTCAGTAGGCTCTCCACTGATTTACCCATGGAATGCAGCATGTTGCCGAATAGTCTTAAACTTCTGAGGAAGAAGAGGCATTGATGAGCTTTCTTTGTAATTACATCAATGTACTGAGTCCAGGACAGATAGAACAATACAGCATGAGCAGGTCCTTTGGCACACTGTCTGTGGCGAACATGATATCACAACCAACTCTTATCTGCCTGCACTTAATCCATATCCATTAATTCCCTGCATATTCATGTGTCTATTCAAAATTTCTTAAATGCTACTGTCACTTCTGCCACAACCACCACCCCCAGCAGTGTGTAACAAGCAATGGCCACTGTGTATGTGTTTGCATGCATGGATTCATGTGCGTAAAGAAAATGCCCCTCTACATCTCCCTTAAGCTTTGCCCATCTCACCCTAAAGTTATGCACTCTAGTATTTTGATTTTTCCGTCTGGGGAAAAAGGGTCTGACTGTCTACCCTATCAATGCCTCTCATAATTGTATATACTTCTATTGGGCCTCCCCACAATGTCTGGCATTCCATTCAAAACAATCCAGCCTCTCCCTGTAGACAATAAGGCCAATCCAGGTCATTATCTGCAACCTTTCCAAAGCCTTCACATTATTCCTGTAATGGGACCTCCAGAAATGTGCATTCCCAGGAACTTGAAGCTGTTAACTTTCTCCACCACCATCATGCTGATGATTACAGGTTAATGGACCCTTGGCTTTCCTTTCCTAAGGACAACAATCAGCTCATTGAGCTTGCTCACATTGAGAGCAATATTGTTGCTCTTGCACCACTCAGCCAGATTATTGATTTCCTTCCATGACGCATGATTACCTGCTATTAAACATACTGTTTATACTTCTCTGGAGAACTCGTATTGGAATATTTTCATAACAAAGTTCGTTGCAGATGTACCGAGATAGTGAGCACACTGTCATTAAATGCAATGTTGAGGAAGTTCACATCCATGCTTTCCTGGGAGGTCCAATAGAATCTGGAGACCGAGCAGATGTTTGCGAGGGTTTGGCATCAATCCCCTCGCACTCCACCAACTGGAGCAAGTGACAATACAGGTACAAGTGAAAGCTATTCAGAGACTCAATGTATACATGCATTGCACACCTGATACAATTAAATATCTCGTCTTTGCCAAGTGGCTGCTGCTTCACACAAAACAAACCATGTTCTTATGGAGCATCGTGAGCAAAGTTGGCCTTGGACTGTACAGAGGCCAACCTCCAAGGGGAATAAAGAAAATAGACTGACATCTGTACTTCAGAATAAGACAGCTGGATCAGGTTTAGACTTCAGTTTGATAAAATATTGCAGCACTCTGAGCTCTATTTAATTCAACCCGATCTTCCAAAATGTTACTTGATAGATGGGTTCAGCACATTGATGACTGCCTTCATGTAGGCACCAGGTCATCTGGTATCATGCCCCTCATACTTGTCGTCAGTCACCTGGAATGGAGTACTAACCCTGTAAGTGATTAATGGTATCCTTTCTGTACAAGGGGGTTATCCCCCTGCATTGATAACCTCACTCCACAATACATATTATTTAGGATTTACTTATATTGGAAAATAACTGAGTACTGTTATGGGACCAGCCACACCACAAGCTGTCACTTCTTTAGACCTCTCGTCCACTCTTTGCAGGTCTTCAGCCTCCAGATCTCATTCTAGTATATGCTACTGCATATGCATCAGGAGATTATGCAACATGCAACACACAATAAAGTGTGTGCACTTGCTTGGAGTATAGGGCAGAGAACATCCAGACAGAAGAAGACACCAAATCTATATTTTGAGGAGTCATCGAGGAATTCTGGTGCCCACAATGGTATAATTATAGCAATTGTGTTTAGGAATCACACAATGATAAGCCAGCCAATGAAGGTTGATTTTGTCCTCCCATTATCCATCACCCAGGCCACTGTAAATGTCTGGCAAATTACTCTCCTTTGCAATAAATATATAGAGAATCTAGAATTGATCATGAAGGAGAGCTCTTAATGACCTGGCATTTGGATGCTGAATTTATGGTGAGGTGAATTCAGTTAATGACTGCCTGCCTTTGTGGAAAGCCAATTGCATTGCCTGAAATAACACCTGGTCCCCATAAAAATCAAAGTCACCACTCAGAACTGTATGTCTCTGTACACTTCTGATGCAGTGTAACATCCAAAGGTCCCAATCTATGTTAAAACAAGAAATGGATATCAAATGCTTTGGGAATTATGTTAGGAAATGTTTTGTCAATCTGGATGAGATTGTTACACAATGGATTCCATGTCTAATGTTCCGATGAATATTATGCCTTTAAGTTATGTACAAAATTGTTTTTGTGCATTGAAACTGGGTGCAAATGTATTCAGTTTCTATCTCTGTCATCTGCCTTTGGTACTTTAGAAGCACCTTTCGCATATGTAAAAAAAAGAGGGAAAAGTAAATGTACTGAGAAGGAGTACAAGAAGAAATACCCTCGAGATGTGTCAAGTACCTTCCCATAAAGTTTATTTCAAGGACAAAACCTTTTTTCCTCTAATTTGTAATTTTTTGGCAAGTACTTAGCCAAGAAATTCCAAGATTTTCTACAGATTCCTGTTTTGGGTTGATAAGTTTGAGATATTCTTGTTGTAAGCTCCATGCATTCTGAGCCATATAAATTTGCCCCATCTTGAGTCAACAGACAGTCCACTGTCTCTTATACAATGCCATTGACTGTGGAGGAAAACCTGAGTCGAGGTTTCTTGACTTATGTCAAGTACCAAAATGCTGTTCTAGTAGCTGATACAATGTCATAACAAATTGGAGGATTTAGAAAACATGGCTTGTGTTTGTGTTTGAGAAGTAGTTTGGGATTTCAGCAGTTACAGATGTAAATAATTGAACTGACAATGCTGACATTCTTACAGGAATAGCAGTAACCCAATCAACTCCTGGAGCCAAACCCCTATTCAATTTATTTTATTAGCCATTTGTCTGCTTTTAAGTGAACATAGCTCAGTAACTTTTCATTTTATTAGGTACATGCTATTGTTTGAACTTGAATGGCTTAGCTTGTGGTGTGGCTGGTCCCATAGCTTTTACTGTACCCAGTACTCGGTTATTTTCCAATATATGTGAAGTTAATTAAATTAGCTGATGTCTGGTTTCTGTAATGGGAGTGTTATAGACATTATTAATGTTCTCTCCTTAAGGCCGGGGGTCTTTGTCTGTTTCTTCTTGAGCAGAAACCAGGGTTACAGATTGTCCAAAAGTTGCACTGTACTGGCTCCCCAGGTAAACTTGGTGCTCTTCATGAATCACAAAGCATGTTACTCGCTGTCCATTCAGCTTGCTTGTGGTTTTGTTTATTCAATCGAGGGATGTGAGCTTTGCAGACATGGAATTGTCCATCCCTAATTTCCCTTGAGAAGGTGGTGCTGAACTGCCTTCTTGAACCATTGCAGTCGTTGAGGTTTGGGTATACTCACAGTGTTGATAGGGAAGGAATTACAGAATTTTGGCCCAATGATATTTATAAGCAAGGATGGTGTGTGGCTTTCTGGGCAACACATGGTAGTGTTCCCATGCTTTTGCTGCCTTTTGTTCTTCGAGTTAGCACAGGTTGTGGGTTTGATGGATGATGTTCAAGGAGTCATGGTGAGTTAATTCAATGCATCCTTTGGATGGTACAAACTGCTGCAACTGTGCATCGGTAGTGCAGTAAGTGAATGGTTGTAGGTGGAATGCATCAAGCAAGCTGTAGAGCATCTTGAATGTTTTTGAAGCTGTACTCATTCGGAATATGTGGTTAATGAAAACCTTGAGGATATTCATAATTCATAAAGCAGATAAACATCGTTCATTCAGAACACACTCAAGTAGGTAGAGTTGCAAAAAAAAAAGGCATATGGAATGTTTGGCTTCATTGGTGACATTGAGTATATGAGTCAGGAAATCATGATGCAGCATTCTAGGACTTGGGTTAAGCCACGCTTGAAATAATGCGTGTCGTCACCCCCCAACAACCCAGACTGGGCTATCAAACCCGCCGACAAGGAGGTGCCATGGTAGTCTGGCGCGTCGATCTCTACAAAGCAGAGGCCGCGCGCTAACTCTCGGACACCTCCTCCTACTTACCCCTGGACCATGACCCCACTGACGAACACCAGGCCACCATCTCGAGCACCATAACCAACTTCATCAGCTTCGGCTCCCTACCCCCCCCCCCCCCCCCCCCCCCCCCCCCCCCCCCCCCGAGCCTCCAACCTCATCGTTTCCCAGCCCCGCACGGCCCAATTTTACCTTCTCCCCAAAATCCACAAACCCGACTGCCCTGGCAGACCCATTGTCTCTGCCTGTTCGTGCCCCACCGAACACATTTCCACATACCTCGACGCCATCCTATCCCCCTCTCCGTCGGCTCCGCGCATTCCATTCTCCAGGCCCCCATCCTCTCATATTTACCATGGACGTCCAGTCACTCTACACCTCCATCCCCCACCAGGACAGTCTCAAAGCCCTTCTGTTGTTCCTCGACCAGAGGAGCAACCCATACCCGTCCACTGACACCCTCCTCCGCCTAGCGGAGTTGGTCCTTACCCTCAATAACTTCTCTTTTGATTCCTCCCATTTCCTCCAAACACAAGGCGTAGCTTTGGGCACAGGCATGGGCCCCAGCTACGCTTGCCTCTTTGTCGGGTACGTCGAACAATCCTTGTTCTCGGCGTACCAGGGCCCCATCCCCGACCTCTACCTCCGTTACATCGACGACTGCTTTGGTGGCACCTCCTGCACCCACACACTACTGACTGACTTCATCCATTTCACCACCAACTTCCATCCGGCACTCAAATACACGGACCATTTCCGACATTTCCCTACCATTCCTTGACCTCACCATCTCTATTGCAGGTGATACACTCCTGACCGACATCCACTACAAACCAACTGACTCCCACAGCTACCTGGACTACTCTTCCTCCCACCCTGCTTCCTGTAAGGACTCCATCCCCTATTCCCAATTCCTCCGTCTACGCCGCATCTGCTCCCAGGATGAGGTGTTCCACACCAGGTCATCACAAATTGCCTCGTTCTTCAGAGAACAGGGATTCCCCTCCCCCACTATTGATGAGGCTCGCACCAGGGTCTCCTCCATACCGCGCAAACACTGCCCTCTCTCCCCATTCCCCCACTCGCAAAACAGGGCAGAGTCCCACTGGTACTCACCTTTCACCCCACCAGCCGGCAAATACAACACATAGTCCTCTGCCAGTTTCGCCACCTCCAACGTGACCCCTCCACTCGCCACATCTTCCCATCTCCCCCCTGTCTGCCTTCCGCAAAGACCGCTCCCTCCGCAACTCCCTTGTCAATTCTTCCCTTCCCTCCCGCTCTACCCCTTCCCCGGGCACTTTCCCTTGCAACTGCAAGAAATGCAACACTTGTCCCTTCACCTCCCCCCTCCACTCCTTTCAGGGACCCAAGCAGTCCTTCCAGGTCCGACAGAGGTTCACCTGCACCTCCTCCAACCTCATCTACTGCATCCGCTGCTCCAGATGCCAGATGATCTATATCGGTGAGACCAAGCGGAGGCTTGGAGATCGTTTCGCCGAACACCTCCGCTCGGTCCGCAATAACCAAGCCGACCTCCCAGTGGCTCTGCACTTCAACTCCCCCTCCAATTCCGTATCCGACCTCTCGTTCCTGGGCCTCCTCCACGGCCAGAGTGAGCAACACCGCAAGTTGGAGGAACAGCACCTCATATTCGGCTTGGGGAGTCTGCATCCTTTGGGCTTGAACATTGAATTTTCTCAATTCTGTTAACCCTTGCTGTCTCCTCCCCTTCCCACCTCAGCCCTCGGGCCCTGGCATTCCCTCTCTCTCTATCTCCCCCCCCCCCCCCCCCACCCTAGTCGCACTAGCTTTTCATTTTCACACCACAAACAGCTTACAATGGCTTGTTCCCTTTATCATCGATACATTTTTGCATATCTTTCATTCATTTTCTTTATCTCTCCACATCACCGTCTATATCTCTCGTTTCCCTGACAGGTCTGAAGAAGGGTCTCGACCCGAAACGTCGCCCATCTCCTTCGCTCCTTAGATGCTGCTGCACCCGCTGAGTTTCTCCAGCCTTTTGTGTACCCACAGGAAGGATGTGGATGCTTTAAAGGGGTGTAGAGGGGTTTTCCTAGGATGGAAAAATTAAACATTAGAGGGAATAGCTTTAAGGTGAAACAAGCAAAATTTAATGATATGCGGGGCATGTTTATTTTACACAGAGAGTGGTGAGGGTTTATACTAGATTGGCAGGGGGGTGGGATCTCGTGCAGGACAAAGGCACAGGAGAGGCTGGAAGTTGGTATGGAGGGTGGTCTGGGAAAAGTTAATGGACACAATAGGCATAAAGCCGGAGAGCAAGGAAGGAGGGTTGGTTTAAACTGCACGTATTTTAATGCAAGGGTCTTGATGGGTAAGGCAGATGAGTTTAGGGCGTGGATTGGTACGAGTGACTGGGACTTTGTAGCCATGACTGAAAGCTGGTTAAGGGAGGGGCAGGACTGGCAGCTCAATGTTCCGGGGTACAGGAGCTTCAGGAGAGACGGGAGAGAGGAAAAAAGAGGATGGGGAGTTGCATTATTGGTTGAGGAGGATGCCATGGCTGTGCTCAGAGGAGACATTACGGACGGTTTGTCTAGTGAAGCTTCTTCTTCTTCTTGCGTATGGCGTGCACAGCCTAAAGTTGCAGGACAACTTGTTCTCTTTGATCTTATTTGGTTGTGCACGCCGGGTTGATTGCAACCTTCACATGGTGCACCCTGTTTCGACGAATGCAATCTCCCACCCCTCTAGTGAGGCTGTATGGGTGGAGCTGAGGAACAAGAAAGGGACGATCACCTTGTTGGGGGTGTACTACAGACCCCCAAATAGTCAACGGGAATTAGCAGAGCAAATATGCCGGGAGATTGCAGACAGCTGCAGGTCAAATAAGGATGCTGTAATAGGGGATATTTTGGAATGTATGCGGGATAGTTATCTAAATCAACATGTAGAGGAACCAACGAGAGAACAGGCTATTTTAGACTGGGTTTTGAGTAATGAGGAAGGGGTAGTTAGCAGTCTTGATGCACGTGCCCCCTTGGGCAAGAGTG
The DNA here is from genome assembly GCA_035221665.1 of Okamejei kenojei. Lineage (NCBI taxonomy): Eukaryota > Metazoa > Chordata > Chondrichthyes > Rajiformes > Rajidae > Okamejei > Okamejei kenojei. The sequence goes on from CM069156.1 coordinate 14,543,292, forward strand.
ACCATAATATGGTTGAGTTCTTCATTAGGATGGAGAGGGACATTGTTAATTCAGAAACAATGGTTCTGAACTTAAAGAAAGGTAACTTTGAGGGTATGAGACGTGAATTGGCCAAGATTGACTGGCAATTAATTCTAAAAGGGTTGACGGTGGATATACAATGGAAGACATTTAAAGACTGCATGGATGAACTACAAAAATTGTTCATCCCAGGTTGGCAAAAGAATAAATCGGGGAAGGTAGTGCATTCGTGGATAACAAGGGAAATCAGGGATAGTATCAAAGCAAAGGATGATGCGTACAAAGTAGCCAGAAAAAGCAGCATACCAGAGGACTGGGAGAAATTCAGAGACCAGGAGAGGAGGACAAAGGGCTTAATTAGGAAAGGAAAAATAGATTAGGAAAGAAAACTGGCAGGGAACATAAAAACTGACTGCAAAAGTTTTTATAGATATGTGAAGAGAAAGAGATTAGTTAAAACAAATGTAGGTCCCTTGCAGTCAGAAACAGGTGAGTTGATCATGGGGAACAAGGATATGGCGGACCAATTGAATAACTACTTTGGTTCCGTCTTCACTAAGGAAGACAAATAATCTGCCGGAAATAGCAGGGGACCGCGGGTCAAAGGAGGAATTGAGTGAAATCCAGGTTAGTCGGGAAGTGGTGTTGGGTAAATTGAATAGATTAAAGGCCGATAAATCCCCAGGGCCAGATGGGCTGCATCCCAGAGTACTTAAGGAAGTAGCTCAGGAAATAGTGGATGCATTAGTGATAATCTTTCAAAACTCTTTAGATTCTGGAGTAGTTCCTGAAGATTGGTGGGTAGCAAACATAACCCCTCTTTTTAAGAAGGGAAGGAGAGAGAAAATGGGGAATTACAGACCAGTTAGTCTAACATCGGTAGTGGGGAAACTGCTAGAGTCAGTTATTAAAGATGGGATAGCAGCACATTTGGAAAGTGGTGAAATCATTGGACAAAGTCAGCATGGATTTACGAAAGGTAAATCATGTCTGACGAATCTTGTGGAATTTTTCGAGAATGTAACTAGTAGCGTGGATTAAGCAGAACCAGTGGATGTGGTATATCTGGACTTCCAGAAGGCTTTCGACAAGGTCCCACATAAGAGATTAGTTTACAAACTTAAAGCATACGGCATTAGGGGTTCAGTATTGATGTGGATAGAGAACTGGCTGGCAAACAGGAAGCAAAGAGTAGGAGTAAACGGGTCCTTTTCACAATGGCAGGCAGTGATTATTGGGGTACCGCAAGGCTCAGTGCTGGGACCCCAGCTATTTACAATATATATTAATGATCGGGATGAGGGAATTGAAGGCAATATCTCCAAGTTTGCGTATGACACTAAGCTGGGGGGCAGTGTTAGCTGTGAGGAGGATGCTAGGAGACTGCAAGGTGACTTGGATAGGTTGGGTGAGTGGGCAAATGTTTGGCAGATGCAGTTTAATGTGGATAAATGTGAGGTTATCCACTTTGGTAGCAAAAACAGGAAAGCAGACTATTATTTAAATGGAGGCCAATTAGGAAAAGGGGAGATGCAGCGAGACCTGGGTGTCATGGTACACCAGTCATTGAACGTAGGCATGCAGGTGCAGCAGGCAGTGAAAAAAGCTAATGGTGTGTTAGCTTTCATAGCAAAAGGATTTGAGTATAGGAGCAGGGAGGTTCTACTTCAGTTGTACAGGGTCTTGGTGAGACCACACCTGGAGTATTGCGTACTGTTTTGGTCTCCTAATCTGAGGAAGGACATTATTGCCGTAGAGGGAGTGCAGAGAAGGTTCACCAGACTGATTCCTGGGATGTCAGGACTGTCTTATGAAGAAAGACTGGATATCTTTCTTCATCCAAATGCATGGTTTATACTCTCTAGAATTTAGGAGATTGAGAGGGGATCTTATAGAAACTTACAAAATTCTTAAGAGGTTGGACAGGCTAGATGCAGGAAGATTGTTCCCGATGTTGGGGAAGTCCAGGACAAGGGGTCACAGCTTAAGGATAAGGGGGAAATCCTTTAAGACCGAGATGAGAAAGACTTTCTTCACACCGAGAGTGGTGAGTCTCTGGAACTCTCTGCCACAGAGGGTAGTTGAGGCCAGTTCATTGCCTATATTTAAGAGGGAGTTAGATGTGGCCCTTGTTGCTAAGGGGATCAGAGGGTATGGAGAGAAGGCAGGTACGGGATACTGAGTTGGATGATCAGCCATGATCATATTGAATGGCGGTGCAGGCTCGAAGGGCCGAATGGCCTACTCCTGCACCTAATTTCTATGTTTCTAATATAGACTGGGAAAATCATAGCGTGAAGGGTTCAGATGGGGTGCAATTCCTCAAAAGTGTTCAGGAGAGTTTTCTGAGACAGTATGTGGAGGCCCCCACATGTGAGAGGGCAGCACTGGATCTAGTATTGGGATGGACAAGTTAATGAAGTGTGTGTGGAGGAGTATTTTGGGACCAGTGACCACAGTTCGATTAGGTTTAAGATAGTTATGGGTCGGGACTGAGAGGGTCCACGTGTTAAAATACTCAACTGAGGTAAGGCCAACCTTAAGGGTAAGAGTGAAGGTCTTGCTCAAGTTCACTGGAGCAGGTTATTTGAAGGGAAAGGAACATCGGCCAAGTGGAATGGTTTTAAAATTGCATGGAAGAGAGCTCAGGATGTGTACGTCCCCGTTAGAGTGAAAGGCAAACCATGCAAACGTAAGGAAGCTTGGCTGACGAAGGAAATTGAGACAGTCATAAAGAAGAAGGATGCATGGGACGGGTAGAGGCAGCTGGGATCAAGTGCATCCCTGGAGGTGATTCGGGAACTGAGCAAACTAAAAAAGGAGATCAGAAGGGGAAAAGGGGGCCAGGAGATAGCTCTGGCAGGTAGCATAAAAGACAATCCCAAAAGATATTATAAATACATCAGGGGAAAAATGGTAACTAGAGAGAGAGTGGGACCTCTCAGGAATAAAAGTGGTCACCTCTGTGTGGAGCCACGGGAGATGGGCAAGGTCCTCAAGGAGTATTTCTGAGGAATGAGGAAAAAGACAGTAGGACGGAGGAAATTGGAGCAGTCACTGGAAGCGTCATGAAAGCAGTCGGGGTTACCGTCGAGGAAGTACTGAAGGTACTGTCATGTTTGATGGTAGACAAATCTCTAGGACCTGATCAGATATATCCAAGGACATTGTGGGAAACTAGAGAGGAAATTGTGGGAGCCCTGGTTGAAATTAAGTCAACTTAAATACAGGAGAGGTGCCAGAGGATTGGAAGGTGGCAAATGTTGTGTCTCTTTTCAAGAAGGGCTGCAGGGAAAATGCCACGAACTATAGGTCGGTGAGCTTAACATCTGTAGTTGGTAAGTTACTGGAGAGTACTCTGAGGGATAGGATATACAGGCATTTGGATGGGCAAGGGCTGATCAGGGACAGTTAGCATGGTTATGTACGTGGGAGGTCGTGTCTCACAAATCTGATTTTTTTTGAAGACGTGAGCAAAAAGGTGGTTGAAGGCAGAGCTGTAGGTGTTGTGTACATGAACTTCGTAAGGCGTTCGACAAGGTGCCGCATGGTAGGCTGCTCTGGAAGGTTGGATCTCATGGGATCCAAGGAGAGATAGCTGAATGGATGGCAAATTGGCTCCATGGAAGGAAGCAGAGGGTGATGGTGGAAGGTTGCTTCTAAGAATGGAGGCCTGTGACTGGTGGTGTGCCATGGGGTTCAGTGCTGGGCCCATTATTGTTTGTCATCTACATCAATGATTTGGATTAGAACATACAGTGCAAGATTAGCAAGTTTGCTGATGATACAAAAGTTAGTGGTATTGCAGATGGTGAAGATGGTTGTGAACGATTGCAGCAGGATCTGGATCGATTGGCCAGGTGGTGGAGGAATGGTTGATGGAATTTAATACAGAGAAGTGTGAGGTGTTGCATTTTGGGACGTCGAACAAGGGGATGACCTGCACAGTAAATGGTAGGCCTCTGTGTAGTGTTGTAGAGCAGAGGGATCTAGGAGTACAAGTGCATTGTTCCATGAAGGTCAAGTCGCAGGTAGATAAGGTGGTCAAAAAGGCTGTTGGCACTTTGGCCTTCATCAGTCAGAGTATTGAGTATGGAAGTTGAGAGGTCATGTTGCAGTTGTATAAGACGTTGGTGAGACGGCATTTAGAATATTGTGTTCAGTTCTGGCACCATATTGTAGGAAAGATATTGTCAAGCTTGAAAGGGTTAAAAAAAATGGTTGAGGATGTTGCCAGGTCTAGAGGGTGTGAGCTAAAGGGAGAAGTTGAGTTGGCTGGGTCTCTATTCCATGGAGTGTAGGAGGATGAGGGGAGATCTTATTCAGGTATACAAAATCATGAGAGGAATAGATCAGGTAGATGCACAGTCTTTTACCCAGAGTAGGGGAATCGAGGACCAGAGGACAGGTTCAAGGTCAAGGGAAAAAGATTTAATAGGAATCCGAGGGGTAACTTTTTCACACAAAGGGTGGTGGGTGTATGCAACAAGCTGCCAGAGGAGGTAGTTGAGGCTGGGACTATCCCATCATTTAAGAAACAGTTGGACAGGTACATGGATAGGACAGGGTCGGAGGGTTATGGACCAAGCACAGGCAAGTGGGACTGGGGTAGCTGGGACATTGTCCTCTGGAAATTAATGGTAACATGGCATTTGCCTTCCTTACTACCAACTCAACCTGCAAGTTAACATTTTGCGAATCCTACAGCAGCGCACTCGAGTTCCTCTGCACTTCCGATTTATGAATCCTCTCCCCATTTAGAAAATAGTCTACGCTTTTATTCCTGTTGCAGACTTCCTGTTTCCTCCAAACTACATGCTCCTCCATCTATTGACGCATCATCGGCAAACTTGAAGCCATCATACTCTTGTGCTATACATTTCTGTTAAGTTTGAGTAACTGCTGAAGAGCCATCCTGTTACAGAGATGACTGGCCTTCAACCACCACAATTATCTTTATTTGCAGTAGATATGATTCCAAACAGCAGAGGGTTTTCTTCCCTGTTGTGTGATATCCAACAGAAAATCTTGGAGAATACTAAATATCCAGGGCACCATTACAAATTATGCCATGGGACTATCTGAACCCCAATATGAATTCATGTTGGCATTCTCAGGGTGAGATTACTGTGCCTAGATACAGTGCCTTCCATAATGTTTGGGACAAAGACCCATCATTTATTTATTTGTCTCTGTGCTCTACAATTTGAGATTTGTAATAGAAAAAAAATCACATGTGGTTAAAATACATTGTCAGATTTTAATAAAGGACATTTTTATACATTTTGGTTTCACCATGTTGAAATTACAACAGTGTTTATACATAGTCCCTCCATTTCAGGGCACCATAATGTTTGGGAGACAGCAATGTCATATAAATGAAAGTATTTTGTTACATATCCTTTGCATGCAATGTTTGCTTGGAAGTCTGCGATTCATGGACATCACCAGTTGCTGGGTGTCTTCTGTGGTGATGATCTGCCAGGCCTGTATTGCAGCCACCTTTAGCTTATGTTTGTTTTGGGGGCTAGTCCCCTTCAGTTTTCTCTTCAGCATATAAAAGGCATGTTCAATTGGGTTCAGATCGGGTGATTGTCTTGGCCACTCAAGAATTAACAATTTTTTAGCTTTGAAAAACTTTGTTGCTTTAGCAGTATGTTTGGGATTATTCTTGCTCTAAAACAAACTGCCGGCCAATGAGTTTTGAGGCATTTGTTTGAACTTGAGCAGATAGGATGTGTCTATACACTTCAGAACTCATTGTGCTAATACCATCAGCAGTTGTATCATCAATGAAGATAAGTGAGCCAGTACCTTCAGCAGCCAAACATGCCCAGGCCATACCACCCCCACCACTGTGTTTCACAGATAAGGTGGTATGCTTTTGGATCTTGGCCAGTTCCTTCACTCCTCCATACTTTGCTCTTGCCATCACTCATCTCACCTGTCCACAATACCTTTTTCCAGAACTGTAGTTACTCTTTTAAGTACTTCTTGGTAAACTGTAATCTGGCCATCCTATTTTTGCAGCTAACCAGTGGTTTGTATCTTGCAGTGTAGCCTCTGTATTTCTGTTCATTGAAGACTTCTGTGGACATTGGTCATTGACAAATCCACACCTGACTCGTGAGGAGTGTTTCTGATCTGTCGGATAGGTGTTTGGGGATTTTTCTTTATTATAGAGAGCATTCTTCTGTCATCAGCCGTGGGCTTCCTTGCCTGCCAGACCCTTTGCGATTAGTAAGCTCACCAGTGTTCTCTTTCTTCTTAATGATGTTCCAAACAGTTGATTTTGGTAAGCCTGAGGTTTGGCTGATGTCTCTAACAGTGTTATTCTTGTTTCCCAGTCTCACAATGGTTTATTTGGCTTTCATTGGCACAACTTTGGTCCTCGTGTTGATAAACAGCAATCAAAGTTTCGAAAGGTGATGGAAAGGCTGGAGGAAAGACTAGGTGCTGAGAGCTCTCTTATACCTGCATTAACAAGGCAATTAAACACACCTGAGCAATTACAAACACCTGTGAAGCCATGTGTCCCAAACCCTAATGATGCCCTGAAATGGGGGGACTATGTATAACCACACCTATAATTTCTACATGGTGAAACCAAAATGTATAAAAATGTCCTTTAATAAAATCCGACAATGTGCAATTTAACCACATGTGATTTTTTTTCTATTACAAATCTCAAATTGTGGAGTATAGAGGCAAAGAAATAAATGATGGGTCTTTGTCCCAACCATTATGGAGGGCACTGCATATGTGAATGGTACTAAATAAAGCTCATCATTTTGCTGCATGCTATGCAATCATGCCATCCAGAGGTCATAGACTTCGCCTGCTGCATGAAGGCCGCTGTTACAGGGGAAGAGCATGACAGTGAATGGCATCAAGGGAAAGCTTCCTGTGGATGTGGTATCAGGACACACAACCTAAGATTACTTGTGGAATCAATTTCATTGGCTTAGTAGCAAGGGTCAAACATGTCTTCATCCAATATTAGACCTAGCTACAGAATTTCAAGTACCAAGTTACCATGACAGCACTTCAGCCTATGACAAGGCAATTGATTTTGTAAAAGCCTTCAAGCTTCTATTGAGACTCGTAAAGTTTGGCAATTGACAAACATGTTCTATTATCTAGGGTAATACACCTAGTCTGAAGTTGAAGAATTTGTTGAACAACATTTGTTTCAGTATAGTAACTTCAACATTTGTTTCAGTATAGGGGCTGTTGTCCCATGCTCACAATTTATATCAATGATATAGATGAGAAAACCAAATGTAGTGCTTATAAGTTTGTCATAATACATATCATAAAAGTAGTAGGAGGATGCTGAAAGTCTGTAACTTTTTGCAATCTTCTTCGTTTCTGGCATTTGAGTTCACAAACCAGACCATGATGCAAACAGCCAATATGCTCTCTACTGTTCTGTGCTATATTCAAGAGAGAGTTCTATTTAGCTCCTGGGGCTAAAGGAATCAAGGTATATGGGGAAAAAGCAGGAGCAGGGTGCTTATTTTAGATCAGCCATGATCATATTGAATAGTGGTGCTGGCTCGAACAGCTGAATGGCCTACTCCTGCACCTATTTTTCTGTGTTTCTATTTGCACCTACAGAAGGTCAAGAGAGTATTTGTTGACATACAGAGTCTGCTCAATCTTCTAAGGAAGTAGAGGCATTGATTGGCTTTCTTTATGATTGCATCAATGTGCTGGATCCAGGACAGATCTTCAAAGATATGCATGCCACGAATTTGAAGTTTTTGCCTCATCCTCCAGTTTAGAGGAAAAGTCCTTATTAGCCTTTTTGATGGCCTTATCAAGGTCATATCTGAACTTCTTGTATGACTGTGTTGCTGGACCAGCACAAGATTTGGACTTCAGAAGAACGCTGACCTCCTCGTTTAGTTTAGTTCAGTCCAGACTTGGTGCCTCAAGGGCCTGTCCCACTTTCACGATGTAATTCACGACCTTTTTTTACTCGTGGACAGTTTTCATCAGGCTGGAAAAACGCCCCGACCTACTTGATGCCACGAGTACCTACTACTAACATCACCACCTACCTACGACCTCCTAGAACCTCCGACGACCTTGTGACGGCCATGCTGCGAGTATGAGTCAAGGGCAAACTCGGCAGAGGTCGTGAAAGTGAGACAGGCCCTTTAGGCCTAGCTGCTGCTGCTTACTCTGGCACAGTCATCACCACCAACACTATCCAAAAGGGTGTACCTGTTTTGGGGAGAAATGGCCACAGGACATCCCTGCACTCTCTACCTAGTCCCTTTACCCTACGTGGTGGTCATCCATCTTCATTCTGCACTTCAAGTGCAACCTCCCCATAATTACTTCTATCTATAATGCTCTTGTTGTCCGGATGATTCCGAGGTCATTAGGCCGCAGCTCCAGTTCCCTCACTCGGTGAGTTAGGAGCTGAAGTTGACATACTTCCCAAGGTGTAGACCTCTGGGTATTAGAAATGTCTTTAACTATATGAAGAGCATATTAGGTTAACATATGAGGAGCGTTTGGGCCTGTACTCCCTCGAGTTCAGAAGGATGAGGGGGCTCTCATTGAAACACCCCAAAGAATGAAAGGCCTGAATGTGGAAAGGTTGATTCCACTAGTGGGAAAGTTTAGAAGCAGAGCCCATAACCTCAGAATAAAAGGACGTATCTTTAGAAAGATATGGAGGAATTTATTTAGTCAGGGTGGTGATTCTGTGGAATTCATCACCACAGAAGGCTGTAGAGGCCAAGTCAATGGATATTTTTAAGGTGGAGATTGATAGATTTTTGATTATTATGGGGAGAAGGCATATGGGGAGGATGGGGTTGAGAGGGAAAGAAAGATCAGCCATGATTGAATGGTGGAGCAGACCATGGTGGGATGGTGGAATAGGCCAAATAGCTTCATTCTGCTCTTACAACTTATTAACTTATGAACACACCAATGCCCGAAGAAAGCGCAGTTGCCAGGGTCCACAATGCGAGACGTGACAACAGCCTGTCACCAGAACTTGCAGTGCGTGAAAAATGGCCCGCCAGTGCACTTTGCGAGTTATAGTGGAGTCGGATTCCGCGCCACTAAACGACCGGGGAGATGGTGGGAACCAGGGATAAATTGACCGGTCACTCCATTCACATTCAGTTTACATTTAATATATTTTTAAGTTTCTGGTACTCCATGGTGCTTTAGAGACACAGGAGAGTGGCATGAGCATGCCAGGGGCATATTGCCTTTACATTGTCACGTGACCGCTGTCGGTCCAGAAAAATGGATAACTCAAAGGCTCTGGAATTGAGGGTGCTGGAAAATTGGTGTTCAACCTGCACCATATTGCTACATTTACACATTTTCTTTTAAGGACTATTTTGTGAATATTTACTCTTTTAGTCTGAAAACCATTGTAAATGCACCCAGGCCCTTGGGTGTATATATGAAGTGAAAATACATTATTCTACAACCATGTAACAGTCTGCTTTCCAAAATAAATGCATACTTTTACAGTGGCAGAAAGTTTCAACAGAGGGTCTAATGGAATTATCAGAAAAGATTGAAACCACACTGCTGTACAAAAACTGGCACATCACTATTGTGGAAAAGTTTAGATTACCATGTTGAAAATCAACATTACACTTATCCTAAAAAAACCTAGTGCTGAAGTAACTCAACGTGTCAGGCAGCATCTCTGGTCAATAGGGATTGGTGATGTTTTGGGTCAGGACCCTTCTTTGGACACTTATCTTGCTGGAAGTTTAAGATAAATTATATAGCGCATTGACATTACAATATTTACAAAATACCAGATCAACTCAAATGCCTTAGTTATGCTATCCTTAATGATTAAACTTTACAACATGTATCATCTTAGTGAAACTCTGGACTGAGTTACGAAATTCATAACCAATTAGAATGTAGAAAGTTTTGTAAAATAACATTCTAACTGCAGTGTTTCAATGAGAGGAAAGCAAATTAATTTTGCAGCACTTACAATAAATCCCATTGATTTTACAGGAGTTCCCGGAGCAAATGGGGGTCAAGGAACACTAGGACGTCTCTTTCTTCCAAGTAGTTACTTCCGAGGTAAGTGATGCTTACATTTTCATACATACATTTCAAATATTTACCTAAAGGATCTGATTACATTTAGGGGGGAAATGCTAACACCGAGATAAATGTTTGCTTAGAATGTAAATGATGTAAAATTAAGTTAATCAAATGCTTAAAAAAAAGATACAAAGTGCTGGAGTAATCCAGCGGGTCAGACAGCATCTCAGGATGGGTGATGTTTCGGGCAAGACACTTCCTCATGGGAGGGGGGGAAGAAAACAGGAAGAGAGGAGCGGGCATGACAAAGCCTGGCAGACAATAGGTTGATACAGGGTTTTTTTGATAGGCAGATGGTTTTCATCTTTGGCCTCTGCCAATCACCCCCTTGCTCCCCACCTGTATCAACTTATTACATGCCAGGCTTTATCGCCCCTCCTCTCTTCCAGCTTTCCAGCTTTCTTCCACCCCCCACCCCACCACATCTACAGTCAGTCTGAAGAAGGGTCCTGACCCAAAACCTCACCCATCCATGTTCTCCAGAGACGTTGCCTGACCTGCTGAGTTACTCCAGCACTTTGTGCCTTTTTTTGGTAAAGTATCATCTGCAGATCCTTTTTCTTAATAAAGTATCACTATTTGTATTTTCACCTTTAACCAGGGGAAATCTTTAAGCCAAAGTAAATATAACTCCAAATTAATGATAATTAATTAACTATCATTAATCAAGGATGCCCAGGTATGATGAAAAGAGCTGGTAGGTTAATTACTCCAAGTGTAAATAATTGTCATTATTCATCGTGTGGAGGTTAATGGATATGTAGAGTTTTGAGCCGAAAAGCCTCCTTCTATTAGAGCCGTAGATTCATATACCAGTCATAGTCATTAATAGGGCTTTTTGTTGCAGCTTCTTGGCAATGACCAGAGGCAATTAACATATTGTTAGAAGGCTATTAGCATTTGATTATTAAGTTGAAAAGTAAAAGCTCAGCTTTATTGAAAGCTTAACTTCTACATACCATGCAAGTACAGCTTCACAGTATTCATTTCAGCTAATTGATTAGACAGGCAACAATATGACCTTTTCATGATTTTAAAAAAAAGGTGGAATGGCATAACATGTGCAGCTATTCACTTTTAGTTTTAGAGATACAGCGTGGAAACAAGCCTATTAAGTCCATGCTGACCAGAGATCACCCGTACGCTAGTTCTATCCTACACACTAGGGATAATTTACAGAAGCCCACAAACCTGCACGTCTCTGGAACGTGAGAGGAAACCGGAGCACCCGGGGAAAACCCATGCGGTCACAGGGAGAACGTACAAACTCCTTACAGAGAGCACCCGAGATCAGAATGGAACCTGGGCTACAGGCACTGTAAGGCAGCAACTCTTCTGCTGTGCATCTGTGCTGCTTTTCTATTATATTTATGTAACCGTAATTGATTTTAGTCTTAAAAGCACGTGGACAAACACAGAAGTGGATGACTATTTTACAGTTTAGCATGCTGCTGCTCTTTGGACGATTAATCCACTGATGACAATATTATCACTGGGGACCTGTCAAATTCAAAAGTGAGATCTTTCAATACTAAGGTAGACAAAAATGCTGGAGATACTCAGCGGGTGAGGCAGCATCTATGGAACGAAGGAATAGGTGACGTTTCGTGTCGACACCCTTCTTCAGACTGAATGGGGGGGGGGGGGCGGGAAAATGAAAGAAAGAGGCGGAGACTCTTTGGTCAATTCGCCCCTTCCTACCCAAACCACCCCTTCCCCTGTTACTTTACCTTGCAACCGCAGGAAATGCTACACTTATTGCTTTACCTCCCCCCTCGACGCCATCCAAGGACCCAAGCAGTCTTTCCGGGTGAGGTAGAGGTTCACCTGCACCTCCTCCAACCTCATCTATTGCATTCGCTGCATTAGGTGTCAACTGCGGTACATCGGTGAGGCCAAACACGGGCTTGGCGATCACTTCGCCCAACACCTCCGCACAGTTTGCATTAACCAACCTGATCTCCCAATGGCTCAGCACTTCAACTCCCCCTCCCATTCCAAATCCAATCTTTCTGTCCTGGGCCTCCTCCATGGCAAGGGTGACGCCCACCGCAAACTGGAAGAGCAGCACCTCATATTTTGCTTGGGTAGTTTACACCCCAGCAGTATGAACATTGACTTCTCCAATTGCAGGTAGTCCTTGCTTTCTCCCTCCTTTCCCTTCCCAGCTCTCCCACAGCCTACTGGCTCCGCCTCTTTCTTTCTTCTTCTCACCCCCCCCCCCCCCCCCCACATCAGTCTGAAGAAGGGTCTCTACCCGAAACATCACCTATTCCTTCGCTCCATAAATGCTGCCTCACATGCTGAGTTTCTCCAGCATTTTTGTCTACCTTCAATTTTTCCAGCATCTGCAGTTCTTTCTTAAATATTCAAAAACTATCAAAGTTTAAACAAACATGGAGCTAAATTAAAGAAAAAGCCATTCTCCCAGTTATCCTTTCATGAAAGATGCAATTTTATAAGATAACAAGAAAAGCTGGTCATTTGACTCACTCGGTTTGTACATTCTCTGAGGAGCAACCAATAGGCTCTTTTCATGGATAGATGATATTGGATTGGATAAGAAGGGTCCTGACCCAAACATCACCTCTCCATATTCTTCAGAGATGCTGCATTACCCATTGAGTTACTCCAACACCTTGTCTTTTGTTTTGTAAACCAGCATCTGCAGTCCCTTGTTTCAAGGCTATTTTCCCATATCTCTTTCTAATATTTTTCCAATCTCATTTTGAGTGCCACTGTTAAAGTTATATCCACCAAACTAAGATAGTTTTCATTGTGTAATAAGAACCACTATTGTCAGTTCTGATTTTTTTTTTAATAGACTTGTATTCAATATCTATACAGCATATATACAGCCATATACAGCACCAAAACAGACGGTCGGGGTCCTTGGACAGAGTCGAGGGGGGAGTGAAGGGACAGGTCTTGCATCTCCTGCGGTTGCAGGGGAAAGTACCTGGGGAGGGGGTGGTTTGGGTGGGAAGAGACGTGTTGACCAGGGAGTTGCATAGGGAACGGTCTCTGCGGAAAGTGGTGTAGATGGGAAGATGTGGTTCGTCGTGGGATTCCAATGGAGGTGGTGAAAATGTTGGAGAATTATGTGCTATGTGACGGCTGATGGGGTGGAAGGTGAGGACAAGGGGGACTCTGTCCTTGTTACAAATGGGGGAGGGGAAGCACATTGTACGAAAGCACATTGAATGTTTTGAAACACCACATACAGTTTCCTGGGTCCTGGCACTGACCATTGAGACAGCAATGGTGAAGCCACCATCTTCACTTTAAGAGCATATAGGTCTGAAATTCCCACAAACTTAGTTTAGAAGTACAGCATCTTCAGCTGTACTTCTATTCGCCGAATCCACGCTGACCAACATTTACGCTAGTGCTGTTACCCCACTTTCGTATCCACTCCCTACATACTAGGGAGCAATTTACAGAGGCCAATTAACGTACAAACCTTCAGGTCTTTGAGATGTGGGAGGAATCTTGAGCACCCAGAGAAAACCCATGCTGGAACAAGGAGAACATGAAAACTCCAAGGACAGGACCCGTGGTCAGATTTGAACCTGGATTTCTGGCACCGTGAGGCAGCAGTTCTACCATCTGTACCACTGTACTGCCCTGATGGAGACATTACACTTTCTGACAGACGTTTTAAAAATGTTCTTGAAATGTTTTCTCTGTCCTCCTTCGTTTGTCATGAATCTGAAGAAGGGTCCCAACCAGAAATGTCACCAATTCATCCTCCCCAGGGATGCTGCCGAACCCACTGAGTTACTCCTGCATTTTGTGTGAATTTCTTGTCATGGTTAAACTCTGTATACCTCTCTTGGAAGTCTAATGTTGGACTAAAAGATGGCTTGCCCATTAGAGGTGACACTTAGCCAGATCACTGGTAGTGTTTTAGGTTTAGATTTATTATTATCATATGGACTTGGTTGCAGGGAAAAGCTTTTGTTTGCATACTGTCCAAACTAATTAGATTATACTACACATGAATACAATCTAGACAAAAAGTAAAGGCAATTTGAAAGAGTATGGGACAACAGTAGATCCTACTCTGGAACCAACATGCAAAAGTGTCGCCACATTAATAGCTTTGCTGCAACCAATAAATGGAATAGAAACATAGAAACATAGAAATTAGGTGCAGGAGTAGGCCATTCAGCCCTTCGAGCCTGCACCGCCATTCAATATGATCATGGCTGATCATCCAACTCAGTATCCCATGTGCTACTGGAGCTGCCGACTGAGCAACAATAAGGGCGCTCGCTCCCAGTTGTATTGGTGAAATTGCAAGTGCTGGGAGAATATATGAGATCTGTGCTCTGGCAAATGCAGCACCCTGCATTGGTAGAAATATGTTGAAGAGCAATGTATTAGCCAGTACTTTGATTATAGCAATCAGAATATCAATTTGGACGCACTAAAAACCTGGGATCGTATGAAAACTCGTAAATATTTAGAGCATCTTCAGCCCGTTTTATCCATGCCAGCCAAAGATAAATATTTAGTTTAATCATTCTTCAGTTCTTAGTGCAGAACATTAGCCCTACCCCAACCCCTGAGGTTTCCTCTAACCACTGTAACTCTCAACACACCCGTGCTGAGGTGGCTCGCCATAAACCCCTCATTGGCAATTGGGTACAAGCATTAAATGTTAGCGATACTCAAATCCTCCAAATTACGAAAGTACATTGAATGTTTTCAAACACCACGTACAGTTCCCTGGGTCTTGACTCCTGGCACTGACCTTTGAGACAGCAATGGTGAAGCCACCATCTTCTCTGTCATTTATCTCCGGTCCCAATGTAAGCTTTTGTCTTCAATTGTTCAGTCACCATCCACTCTGAAGACCCATCAGGGGATGCAAGATAACATATTTGTAATCTTGTACTATACAAATAAAATATTTGTAATCTTACAATCGATGTATATTGCAATTAATCCAGTCTGCAATCACACAAATAGGTGGCCAACATGAAGTGTGGAGTGAGGAAGTGTTGGAGATCGACCACTGTATTTATTTTCGCATGGAATCCAATTTGGTTGCCTGTACCTCTGTTTACAACGTCCGGAGTCCTGTATTAATTGTCCTCGATATAATAAATTGTTTGTGAGAAGCCCTGATTAATCTTTACACACTCAACCAGTGTATATGTGGCGAGGCTGTCAACGGCCACTCGCAGCAGCACATGTCACTTGTGCGTCTGCCGAAGGTCACTCACTGGATCACTTGTCACTCGCGAGCCTGCCAACGGTCACTCGCGAGCCTGCCAACGGTCACTCGCGAGCCTGCCAACGGTCACACGCGAGCCTGCCAACCGCGAGCGTCCGCCTGTCAACAGCGACTCGCAAGACCAACCGCCACTCACCAGATTGCAAATCACTGCCGGTCACCTTGTGATTTGTCCCCCTCGTGTTGAACCGTCACTGGCGTTTGTCCCGCACTCATGCCATCATTGTAACTGTTGTAAGTTTAGCCGAACTGGGGGGGGGGAGACACAAAATGCTGGAGTAACTCAGCGGGTCAGGCAGCATATCTGGAGAACATGGATCTTCACACCGGTGGGAAGCTAGAAGAAAGGAAGGACAGGACACAGCGTGGCAGGCAATAGGTGAACAGGGGTAGGGTGATAGATGGTTGGATAAAAGACAGAGATGGGAACAACAAGGAATGAAGAGTTGCAAATGGCGAAGCCAAAATAAATAATTTAGGGGGAGAAGAGATATAGGTGTGAGACCAGGTGGGACACAAGAATGTGGGGGAGGAACGGGCAGGTTGTTAGGAGAATGCAAAGTTAATACCGTTGAAATGTCTCCATCGTTTGAAGAAATTACAGGCCCAGCAAGACCCATGCTCCATAATTTTGTGCGATGCAATCATTGAACATGTATTCCAGTATTTGTGGTAGAACTGCACGGGGCCACGTGAAAACAAAACTTGAAAATCAAAAGGAGCACCTAAATCCTGTAGCAACCCTCTCTGCCCACCAAATTTACAAGAACATTTTAAAATAGAACTAGGAGAGATTCCTTTCTCTGAACTAAGCTGAATAATATGTTTATTTGCCCATTGATGGTTCTAGAAAGTTGTTAAGTTATGCTTATACTTTTAAAATATGAGATTGTATCATGGTCCGTTAACAAAACAGATCTAGTATTAAAATTTTAATAGATTCTTGGGATGCAGGCATATTTTCCAGCTTTGTTTCACTATATGGGGTCTTGTGAAATTAATGAATTAAAGAACTATCTATTGAATCCTGCTCAAGGCTACTCTGACAGCACCCTTCAGGGCTGGCGTGCACTGTGGACAACCATTTAATTCAAAATGTTGTTAATATGTAAATAAAGTATTTCGAACAAAACAAAGGGCAAGAGCAGTAAGTAGGTGCATCATTAAGAGCTGAGTTACATACCATTCTGATTCTGGAACTTTCTACCCACCCCATTGTGGGAATACCTTCTCCAGAAGTGGTTGAAGAAGATGGCTCATCACTACCTTCTCAAGGGCATTTTGGGACGGACATTAAATGCTAGCCCTGCCCTACACTTCCGCACTGAAGAACGACTGACATTCTGAATTTGAAGATTGTTGCTTTCACCCAAAGCTCCGATGTTTTCCAAAACTCCTATTCCTTAGGTCACATTTCCCTTCCCCTGAAAACTATTTACTTCCCTTTACTTAAGATAAGCTTTGGTCCTGGCATTATGTTTGGCGCATACATTGTGAGCCCAGTGACCTGTTCCTGTGCTCTGCTGTTCTACGTTATAAAATAGATTGTTGTTATAGCAGGAGTGAAATGATGAGGTATAGGAGGGAATTCCCCCTGGAAATGTAATGGAAGCAATGACATTCAAAGGTGTTCTTTTCGGATAAACATTTTTACTTGATGAAAAATGGGTGACAAACCAGATGTGAGTACTTGTTCACTGGCATGATGCGCAATTATTTTAAAGTTTTCACTTTAATCCTGGATAATTAATTGCAAATTCTGAACTGCACATGCTGGAAATGTGAAATAAAAACAAGGTATTGGAAACATTCAGCAGGTCATACACCATCAGTAGAAAGTGAAACGTGGTTAACATTTCAGGTCAAAAATCGGTGATCAGAACCTTATTATGATGTGAGTCTGAAATAAGCTTCCCACCTTCCATACTCCCACCCTTCCTCATCAAACCTTCTGTTGAAACCTTTATCATACCTTTATTATCTGTAGACTTGATTGTAGTAGTGCTCTACTGGTCATTCACTCATCTTATTTCATTTCAGGAGTACCTAGCCAAATTCCAAGGTCAGCATATCCCTACAAGTCTGCTCCTGGAGCTGGGATTCTAGGTAATAGTTTTTCTGTTTTATTTGGAGGAGCTATTCTTTCTTTATATTTATTGTGTTTTAAATCTATTTTATTACAGGATTCATGAGCAGATTACCCAGCGTGAATTCTGGGGAATCTCAGCTAGGTTGTGATCCACTATATTGTGGAAGACTGTGGCAGAGTGCACTTGCCACTTTTACCATCTGGAATCTTTTGAAAGTTAGGAACATCGACATTCAGATTCGCATGCACAAAAGCATTTGAGTGCAAGTGCTAGCTGTTTGCAATAGAATGCAGGCATTTATCACACAGATGCATCCTATTCCTTTTGCTGATTTAGACCAATTGTAATTATTGTCTGTCATAAAATCGTGAAACTTTTTCATTCAACAGAAGACTTTATCATAATGCTGATTAACAGTGAGTCTCACACCCACACTAGTCCATGTCGACTGAATGACTATCATTGGGATGGCCCAGTGGGAAACAGTACCTCTCTCCTTGTCCCGTTCCCCTTCACGGAGATCTCCAGACACACTTCACTCGCAGGCATCAATTTATTTTGTCTTTCCAAAATTGTGTCCACAGCAATAGAAAAATGTCAAAATAGTAAAACGTCAAAATATCAGTCTGCAGAAAGTTCCCGACCCGAAACATCACCTATCCATGTTCTCCAGAGATGTTGTCTGACCGGCTGAGTTACTCTAGCACTTTATGTCCCTTTTGTGTAAACTAGCATTTGCAGTTCCTTGTTTTTTCAAAATAGCAAATGCCATTTTTCTTTAATTGCATTCTCCCCATAAATAGGCATAACGAGGTCTGCCATTCAACATAATTCATAACTCATCATTCATTTAAGTTGAGCATTTAAGCTGAGCATTAAAATGGGCTTCAAACTGGGATACATTACAGTTTTCAAAAGGTGCCCGGAACATAGAAACATAGAAACATAGAAATTAGGTGCAGGAGCAGGCCATTCGGCCCTTCGAGCATGCACCACCATTCAATATGATCATGGCTGATCATCCAACTCAATATCCTGTACCTGCCTTCTCTCCATACCCCCTGATCCCTTCAGCCACATCCAACTCTCTCTTAAATATGGCCAACGAACTGGCCTCAACTACCTTCTGTGGCAGAGAATTCCACATATTCACCACTCTCTGTGTGAAAAACAATTTTCTCATCTCGGTCCTAAAAGACTTCCCCCTTATCCTTAAACTGTGACCCCTTGTCCTGGACTTCCCCAACATCGGGAACAATCTTCCTGCATCTAGCCTGTCCAACCCCTTAAGAATTTTGTAAGTCTCTATGAGATCACCCCTCAACCTTCTAAATTCCAGCGAGTACAAGCCGAGTCTATCCAGTCTTTCTTCATATGGAAGTCGTGCCATCCCAGGAATCAGTCTGGTGAACCTTCTCTGTACTCCCTCTATGGCAAGAATGTCTTTCCTCAGATTAGGAGACCAAAACCGTACGCAATACTCCAGGTGTGGCCTCACCAAGACCCTGTACAACTGCAGTAGAACCTCCCTGCTCTTGTACTCAAATCCTTTTGCTATGAATGCCAACATACCATTCGCTTTCTTCACAGCCTGCTGCACCTGCATGCCTACTTTCAATGACTGGTGTACCATGACACCCAGGTCTCGCTGCATCTCCCCTTTTCCTAATCGGTCACCATTCAAATAATAGTCTACCTTCCTGTTTTTGCCACCAAAGTGGATAACCTCACATTTATCCACATTATACTGCATCTGCCATGCATTTGCCCACTCACCCAGTCTATCCAAGTCATCCTGCAGCCTCCTAGCATCTTCCTCACAGGTAACACTGCCCTCCAGCTTCGTGTCATCCGCAAACTTCGAACCTGTTCCGATTAGTATTTACTGTACAGGCGGCACGGTGGCGCAGCGGTAGAGTTGCTGTCTTACAGCACTTGCAGCGCTGGAGACCCGGGTTTCATCCCGACTACGGGTGCTGCCTGTACGGAGTTTGTATGTTCTCCCCGTAACCTGCGTGGTTTTTCGCTGAGATCTTCGGTTTCCTCCCACACTCCAAACACATACAGGTCTGTAGGTAATTTGGCTTGGTAAATGTGAATGTCTTTAGGATAGTGTTTATATGCGGGGCTCGCTGGTCAGCGCAGACCCAGTGGGTTTCCAGGCTGTATCTCTAAACTAAACTAAACTTCTTTAAAAGTAGGTTGTTAAAATTATATTTCTCCAGTCCAGTTTTTAACAGCTAAGAATCTATCGTCAGATTAAAGTTGGTATTCCCCAAAACAATTACTTCCCATAAGTTCAAAGTCTGCATATAGGTTGGTGGAGATGTGGTGACAGTTTAGTTGAGTTTATTATTGTCACATGTATTGAGGTGAATGAGTTATATTGAAGGTCAGGACCACCCTCTAACTGGCGAGAGGACGGTTCAGCTGCCTGGTAACAGCTGGGAAGAAACTGTCCCTGAATCTGGAGGTATCTATTTTCAAACTTCTGTACCTCTTGCCTGATGGGAGAGGGGGAAGAGGGTGTGACCAGGGTGAGACTGGTCCTTGATTATGCTGGTGGATGGCATGAAGCGCAGATGAAGTCAATGGAAGGGAGGCTGGTTTGCGTGATGGTCTGGGCTACATCCACAATTTTCACCAATTTCTTGCGGTCTTGGATGGAGCTGTTCCCAAACCATGCTGTGATGCATCCCAATAAAATTATTTCTATGGCGCATCTGCAGATGTTGGTAAGGGTTGTTGGGGACATGCCGAACTTCCTAAGCCTTCTAAGGAGGTAGAGGCTTTGGGGGTGTTGGACTGAGAATGAGGATAATGTTTATAGGGCCAAGGTTTTTGCATTTTCTTTCTTCTCACTGTCTGCAATACAGTTTACTGCATTAATTTAAAGACATGACAAATGTAAGCTTAATTACTTGAATTTGCTTCATAATTTAGTCAGATAAATAAGAGTATGCAGCATATTGAAAGTTATAATGTGTCTGATGAAATATTTTGAATGTATAAAAGGGCAATGGTAAATTACTAGGACATAGTAGAACTTCTAGCTTTGTGTATTTGTATTGTTCCTCACATCTCGATGTATTACGTTGGGTCAATTCCCTAAGTAAATGAAAGTTATATAAGTGAAAGGCAAATTTAACTCTTACAAAATTTTCTTAGATTTTGTTTAATTAAAAATCGCATGAAGAACATAACTCTGAACTGTTTATTCTACCACTTTAGGTGCCGGAGTTCCAGGTGCTGTTGTCCCAGGTGTATATCCAGGCTATCAGGGTAGGTGCAGATATTGCCTTGAAGTGTGTATATCTTTTACATTGTGCTCCCTGTTAGTACAGTTTATTGTCATAGATAATCCTGGATGTTCAAATGATCTTGAAAATCATATTTGTTTTATCTTCTAATGTATTAAAATAGAAAAATAATACTTAAGAGTTCATGATACCTTAAATAATTTTGCTGGGGAAGAATTCACTGCTTTTTTAGTTTTTTAGCTTTTTATTTACATTTTTAATCAAAAGTTTCACTGTTTTCTTTGGAAGACGCACATTCAATCTTCTTCCCCATTAATAGTTGTTCTAAAAGTGTGCAGGACTATGACTAATGAATCCATAATTAAGATAAAACCAGATAGCTCAATTTCTGCAATATCCCCAACACTCTGAAAACTTTACAAAGTGTCTGACTGCAATGGCCTCAACTTCAACTGTCTCTCCCAACAAACTTGCCAGCAATTGATGATCACAGAGCTTAACACTGCTGTTCGGACCTGCTTTCCTGGGCTTGGCCCGTTCTATGGTGCTTGCACAAATGGCTAATTTAACAGGGGAGGTTTCAATTGTGTATTGAATGAAGACTGATGCCATCCTGCATCCTTTGAGTTCTTTGTACACCTGCGTGTGGGTGTAAGGTAAATCCTAATTGAATTTCACGGACAAAATGACACTACACTCTAATTTAGTAACCAGTGCTAGAGATTGAATATATTGTCCAATCTATTTCTATTTTTGAAAATGTGAAAGATTGAAGTAGCATTCTGTTAAGTATTATTTATTATACTCCTAGGTGCAAGGAGTCATGGGCTTGGAGTACTTCCTGGAGTACCAACTGGAACTGGTTTGAAAGCCAAACCAAGTAATTTTTTAAAATATTATATTGATATTCTATGGTCAAGTATTTTATTAAGTAAGATTAGGAAACATGGGGATAGAGTAAAGAGTAAAAACTCCTTTGCCATTGTACAGTCCAAAAATACACGTGCAATAACTGTAGCGTGTCAAGAATCAATGGACATAAGAATACAGCAGAACTAGACATACTTGAAAGAGGAGTTTTACTTACTCATATTTTGTTTTTTCAGCTTTAATGTATTGGGTATGCTGTGCATGTTTTGGTGCTGAAAGAAAAACTCCTATGCTAAACAACACTTGGGGGAGGGATGGGGGGGGGGGGGGGGGATGTGTGGGAGGAGTGTAAGGGTGATGAGCAGAGGAAGTAGGTGGGGGAAGGTACAGAAACTGGGACGGGTAGGAGGCTGGGGGGATTTGGAAAATGGAGGCTGTTCATTTGTTGTTTCCACCTTCCAGCCTCTGTCATTGTAAACAAGAACAGTATCTCTTATTCTGCCAGAATAGTCTAAAACCGCGCCCCCCCTACTCCATCTGCCCATTACACAACTCCAATTGGGTCCCTTGTCCCCCCCCCCCCCCCCCCTGCACTGTTCTCATATAAGGTTTGATGATTCATCCTAAATTCCCCAAGAGGTCCAAAAGACAATATACAATTCTACACCACAATGTAGATGCTAAGAGACATGAAATTTATCGGTTGAAATAATTTTTAAAGTAATTATATTGTGGAACCTGATAGATGCTATAGTGAATAAATAGGTGAATATTGCTTTTTACAAGTTTATTGAATTGTAATTTCCCACCAAAAAATGAACGTGTGGCAGTTATAATTATTTAATTTTATAACGGTTCCCTTTGTTTTCTCTTCTAGATGCTGGTGGTCAATATGGATATCCAACAGGTAAAGATTGATATTAGCATCTAATAATCACAAGTAAAAAAATGGATTACAATAAAGAAAGAAGTGGGAATACAGCGCCCTCCATCATGTTCAGGACAAAGACCCATCATTTTTATTTGCCTCTGTACTCCACAATTTGAGATTTGTAATAGAAAAAGAAATCACATGTGGTTAAATTGCACATTGTCAGATTTTAATAAAGGCCATTTTTATACATTTTGGCTTCACCATGTAGAAATTACAGCAGTGTTGAAACATAGTCCCATAGTTTCCAGGCACCATAACGTTTGGGACACAGCAATGTTATGTAAATGAAAGTAGTCATGTTTAGTATTTTGTTGCATATCCTTTGCATGCAATGACTGCTTGAAGTCTGCAATTCATGGACATCACCAGTTGCTGGGTGTCTTCTCTTGTGATGCTCTGCCAGGCCTGTAGTGTAGCCTTCTTTAGCTTATGCTTGTTTTGGGGCTAGTCCACTTCAGTTTTATTTTCAGCATATAAAAGGCATGTTCAATTGGGTTCACATCGGGTGAATGACTTGGTCAGCCAAGAATTGACCATTTTTTAGCTTTGAAAAACTCCTTTGTTGCTTTAGTAGTATGTTTGGGATCATTGTTTTGCTGTAGAATGAACCGCCGGCCAATGTTTTGAGGTATTTGTTTGAACTTGAGCAGATAGGATGTGTCTATACACTTCACTATTTATAATGCTACTACCATCAGCAGCTGTATCATCAATTATGACAATCGAGCCAGTACCATCATCAGCCATACATGCCCAGGCCATAACACCCCCACCACCGTGTTTCACAGATGAAGTGGTACGCTTTGGATCTTGGTCAGTTCCTTCTCTCCTCCATACTTTGCTCTTGCCATCACTCTGATTCAAGTTAATCTTCGTCTTATCTGTCCACAAGACCTTTTTCCAGAACTGTGGTTGCTCTTTTAAGTACTTCTTGGCAAACTGGAACCTGGCCAACCTACTTTTGCGGCTAACCAGTGGTTTGCATCTTGCAGTGTAGCCTCTGTATTTCTGTTCATGAAGTCTTCTGCGGACAGTGGTCATTGACAAATCCACACCTGACTACTGAAGAGTGTTTCTGATCTGTCGGACAGATGTTTAGGGATTTTTCTTTATTTTTGAGAGAATTCTTCTGTCGTCAGCTGTGGAGGTCTTCCTTGGCCTGCCAGTCCCTTTGTGATTACTAAGCTCACCAGTGCTCTGTTTCTTCTTAATGTTTCAAACAGTTGATTTTGGTAAGCTTAAGGTATGGCTGATGTCTCTAACAGTTTTATTCTCGATTCTCAGTCTCGTAATGGCTTCTTACACTTTCATTGGCACAACTTTGGTCCTCATGTTGATAAACAGCAATCAAAGTTTCCAAAGGTGATGGACAGACTGGAGGAAAGACTAGGTGCTGAGAGCTCTCTTATACCTGCATGAAGGAGGCAATTAAACACACCTGAGAAATTACAAATACCATGAAGCCAAACATTATTGTGAAATGGGGGGAGGATGTATAAACACAGCTGTAATTTCTACATAGTGAAACCAAAATGTATAAAAATGCCTTTATTAAAGCCTGACAATGTGCACTTTAAACACGTGATTTATTCTATTAAAAATCTCAAATTGTGGAGTACAAAGGCAAATAAATAAATTATGGGTCTTTGTCCCAAACATAATGGAGGGCACTGTATGTCCACTAAGGTCCAGGATAGGGGGTTGGTTAACAAGGTGGGAGCCATGAGATGAATGAACATTCATCATTGAACAGGAAAGAAAGAGTGCAAATAAATGGATCTTTCTCAGATTGGTAAATTGAAACTAATGAGGAACCACAAGGATTGGTGCATGGACCCCAGTATAGCTGAGGGGATATTTTCAAGTTCCTAAATAAATTAACTGGTTTGAATTTTGAGGTGGATGTAAAAAGACTTACAAAAGATGTTGTCAAGATGAATGAAAACCTAAGAACATAACAGATAGAATATAAATAGAAAAATGTGTTACTTTGCTGCAAATAACAGATACATTGATTATTTTTAAACAAATGAGAGATTAGGTCATGTTGACATTTAAAGGGACTGAGGTGTATTGGTGCACAAATCAATGAAGACCAGGTATACATTTGCTTTGAATGTTGCTTTGCAGGCATTGATACAACAAATAAATATACATTAATAAACAATACAATAAATTACCAGTATTATAGATAATAAAGTGCAACTTAAACAAAGTCCATAGTAGATCGTTGAAGAGGCAGGGTTGTCCTTGAACCTGGAGGTCATCGTTTTTTAGGCACCTGCATCTTCTTCCCGATGGTAGCAGAGAGATGAGAGCGTGGCCAGGGTACTGTGGGGCTTTGTTGATATTAGCTGTCTTTTTGAGACGGTGCTTCTTATCGATCCCTTGAAAGCGGAGGTCAATACCTGTGATGGACTGGGTAATGTCCACCACTTTATGCAACCTCCTTTGTTTAGTTTATTGTCACATCTCCCAAGGTACAGTGAAAAGCTTTTTCCTGCGTGCTATCCGGTCAGCTGAAAGACTATACAAGACTGTCTTCAGTGTACAGATATAGAATAAAGGGAATAACATATAGGGCAAGATTAAGTCCTGTAAAGTGCATTTTAGCTAGATCGAGGGTCTCCAATGAGGTAGATGGTAGGGCCGGACCACTCTCCAGATGGTGATAGGATAATTCAGTTGCCTGATAACAGCTGGGAGGAAACTAGCCCTGAATCTGGAGGTATGTATGTTCACCCTTCTGTACCTCTTACCTGAATGGTGAGGGGAGAAGAGGAAGTGTCCGTAGTGAGACTCGTCCTAGATTCTGGTGGCTTTGGCGAGGCAGCGTGAAGTGCAGATGGAGTCAACGGTAGGGAGGTTGGATTGCATGATAGTCTGGGCTGCATCAACAATTCTCTGCAATTTCCTGGGGTTTGGAAGGAGCAGTTCCCAAACCATGCTGTAATGCATCCTGATATAATGCTTTTATGGCGTATCTGTAGAAGCTGGTGAGAGTTGTTGGGGATATGCCAAACCTCCTAAGTTCATGGGCGTTCAAATTACTGAAGTAGGCCGAGATGCAACTAGTCAGCATGCTTTTTAATGTACACGTGTTAGAAGTTCATCTGTTAGATAAATACCTTACCATTTCATCTAATACTTGACATTTTTTATCTGTTGCTTGATAGGTTATGGCAGCTTTGGAGTAGGAGTGCCTGTTGGCTATCCAGTTCTTTCACCTAAACTTCCAGGTATGTGCTGTGCATGTTTTCACATTGAGGAAATCAATAGGCATAATAGTAGAGCAGGGGTAATGTGGGAAGATACAGATTCAGATTCAGTGGATATGGAGAAAGTGTGAGAAGATGTTTCCCAATTTAGAAGTAAGTTCAGACATAATCACAATCAAATATGAATAGTTACAACATTGAAAAAACATAGTTGCAGCATATGCAGTTGTATTATAATAAAAAATGCAGTTGTTACTTATTATTGTCACTGTTGCTATGCTATAGTTCTAACTATGAAATTGTTCAAACTCTGCAATCTCTTGCTGCTATATACACCAGTTGCCTATTGAGAGTCCTTCTTTAGTCAATGTTCTTGGAGAAAAGTCCTGTCATAATTAATTTTCTGTTTCATCAGTGAGACAAGTATAAGATGTCATGGCAGATGGCAGCACATTCATAGCTATACTGTACCAGTAGTTCGCAGAAAAAAAATGTAGGATTCAAATAGATGAAGCAGGATAGATTATGTGCAAGGTGAAGACTAATCTTACCAAAAGATGTGCTTTGGTTCAATTAATATAAAATGATGCCGAAGCAACCCCTAATTAGTGGTGAATAACTTTCCTGCATTCATATTCCTTCAGAGTCTTATTATTGTTGAAGATTTTAAAGGAGTGAAATATTTAACTTTTTCAATTATTTACCTTTTTATCCTCCCATTATTTATTTGTACATTTGGTATTTCTGTGGCTGACTTAGCTCGTTTAACATATTTCTTGGTTTAGATTATCTTGGCCAGTTGCAGTTCTGCACTCAAATCATTTGATGAAACGTTTAATTGCTATATTCATATAAACCTCTTCATCAAAATGGTTTCTATGAATGTGCTAAGTTTCTACTCAAACTTTCCAAATAAATATTTGGATATGTGTAAAGAAAGTGAACCACCTTATCACAATATCCAATCCATTATGCATCCAAAAACAACACAGTAAATAGAATTATATCTAGTTAAGAATAATCTTAAAAATCAGTGGGGTTTTTGTCCCGAAAAGAGAGACTTTCTATGATCACACCATGCGGCATAGTGATAGAATTGTGTAACCATGCTTTGAGTTTTACTATCTATTGGTTTACATACACTATACTGTGTTCAATATAATGTAGTCTAGTTTTTTTTATTGTTAAACACAGTTTGTGACATTTTTATTTGCATTGTAGGTGGATATGGAATTCCATATAGTGCAGGTAGGATTTTCAATTATGTTTTCCTAATTTTTTAAGATGTTTTTTAATATTGCAATCCAGTCCTATTATTACAACACCTTGCTAATATTATCAAATTACAAAATGAAAGATGGAATCTTACCTGTAGAATTTCTATGCACGCTATTAGCCCTCTGTTTTGTCTATTTCATATTTTGACCAAAAATCATTATTGTTAAATATTATGTAGCACTTTAACAAGGTTTACTAAGCTCCCAGAGTATAAAGTTAGAAAATCGCAACAATTCTGTAATTCTATTGTTAGATATTCCTATTCTGTAAATTGATTTTTTAATAAACAAATCAAGAATAACCATAATATAATAAGAAAATGCAGATTGCTGGTAATACTCAGCAAGACAGGGATCTCCATGGAGAGTGGAAATTGGAAGACATTTTGAAGTACGATGACCTGTCGTCAAATACAAGATTTGATAAGGATAATAAGAGGGAACTGTGGATCTTTTCTCAATTAACTTTATTCCTCCACAGATGACCACATGAGCTGCCTCGTCTGCTTAGCATTTCCAGCATTCTCTCTTCATTTCTGCAGGAGGTGTAATCCACAATTAATGTTACTGAATACAGAGTACAGTGCCTGAGCTAACACTCGAGAATGTAAATCAAATTATTTTCTGGTGACTTCAGAATTTAAATTTTGCTTTAAAATTTAAAAAAAAAATGCCGTTAGCAGCAAATGTGACGTAAGAAAAAAGTGGTTTAGTATCGGGAATGAAATCTCATTGCCCGGAAATTAATTTGTTCTGAAAAAAACATGCTTTAAAATGGTGCTGCAAGAGAATCAATTCCTAGTGCCATTAGTTCCTCATCTTCATGCATCCATCTTATGTAATCATGGACTTGTGTCTCAATAAGGCAGCAATCTTTTTACTTTGGCAAACGTTAACTGCAAATAGTCTGGTGTACCAATGAAACTAAACTCCGCTAATTCCTGTCATGCCTTTACCTCTTCAAAGGGAAGTGACACAGTATTCAGCTCTTCCGCATGACATGATCAAACATCTAATTTTATAGTTATGCATTCTGGAGGAAGAGGTGTTCAGTGCACTTGGGGGGTCAATGCTGATTCAACATCTTGAATGCTGATACATCTTTCACTAACCTATTTTTCTAGTCACTTTCATAAACTTTGTCCACATACTACCGTAATTGCCATTAATTAAATGTAGGATAATTAGTTTCAGAATTAAGTTTCTCACCGTCAAACTGAATATTAAATTCTATTATGAGAACACTTTCCTGAGAGATCTTTTAAATTCCTCAGCATAAATATCACCAACAATTTGCCCTCAACCAACTATATTGAAGATACGGTCAAACAAGCACACCAACACCTTTACTTTCTCCGAAGATGAAATAAATTCAGTATGTCTCCAACAACGCTTGACCTACAGATAAACTGTAGAAAGCATTTGGTCGGGATGCATCACAGTTTGGTTTGGCAACAGCTCTGCCCAAGACCACAATAAATTGCAGAGTTGTGGATATATCCCATTCCATCACACAAACCAACCGCCATCCATCGATTCCATCTACACCACGTTGCCTCGAGAAAGCCAAAAACATAATCAACCATTTACAACTCAGTCATTCTCTCTTCTCCTCTCTCCCTTCGGGCAGAAAAGCTTGAAAGCAGGTAACATCAGATTCATAAACAGCTTTTTTTCCTGCTGTTATCAGACTATTGACATCCACCTATTAGCTAGGCTCAATCTCAACCACCTCATTGTGGACCTTTTACTTTTTTTTCACCTGCACTTTCTCAATTATGCCATGTCACCATAACATTATATTCTGCACTCCGGTACTTTTCTCTTTGTACTACCTGTTGTACTTCCGCAGGTCTTGATTGTTCTCACGCATAGTATGATTTACCTGGATAACATGCAAAAGAATGCTTTTCACTGTGTCGCAGTATACATGACACTAATAAACCAATCTCAAAACCATTTTTTGCAAGTTTTTAGAATCAGGATATAATCACTTGTTGAACAAAGATTACTGAAGTATTGAGTTTTGATGCTAGCCCAGTCCAATGAATACTCGGTCAGCTTTTGTTCAGAAGCTTTTCATAATCAATTTACGCAGAGCCCATTACAATCCAGTTTGTGAAGTATCTTAATTGCTTTCTGAATTCCTTTCTGAAGCAGTCTGTTATAATACCTTCGTAGAAGAGACATTGAATTGTCTGCTGAATAACTTGCACATGGTCTATTAAAGGATAAATTGGAAAATAGTATTTTCTTGTATTTCTCTTGTATGTATATCACTTTGTATGATATCACTTTGTATGATTTTAACAAATGTCTTAATATTGAATGTTCAGAAATCAGGTTTTCCTGGATTGAAATAATTTTGTTAATGTTCACATTGATGTCAAACTAAAAAAGTTGTTGATCTCTATCATAACTTGTCAATCTTATTTCAGCTGGATATGCAGCTGCCAAAGCAGCTAAATATGGAGGTAAATCCATCAAACATTTTAACTTAGCATAATATTTTTGTAATAATAAGCATTATTTTCCAATATAAGAGTGTGATTGGTGCAACAGATTCAAACAGTGAAAGCTGCTTTCACCTGTTCCCATGTCTAGATCCTGCTTTTATTTATCACTGTCTTTTGGCTTGTAAATTTAATGTCATATTGTCTTATTTTCATATTAATAGTAAGGGAAAACCTGCAGACAAGGTGAAATATTTGTAGTTGTACCGCCAATTACCTTAATAGCAGTCAGGTTTTATTGTGGATACAGAGGATATACTTTCAAAGGTAAAGATAACACTAAAATGGGCAGATATATGGCTATTGAAAATTAGCACTGAAGTGGGGGGACACTGAAAAATCAAATGTGATCTTTGGTTATATTAATAGAAAAAGAGAACAAAAACAGAATTAAGATTTCATAAGTTGCTTTAAAGCAGTGGTTTACCCCCACCTGGAACACTGTACTCTACCGGTTGCATTTGGGAAAGATGTCAAACTTATGGAAAGAGTACAAAAGCGATTTCCTCGAAAGGTACAGGGAAGTGGGATTTCAGTTGTGGGGAAAACTGAAGCCGTGGATGTTCTGCTTAAAGTAGACAATGATAAGAAGAGAGTAGAGAGAAATATTCAAAATATTGGTTTTGATAGTGTTCGCAAAATGGAACACAAATTAAGATGTTAGCAAATGAAACTGATATCGCATAAGGATAATTCTTAAATTTTGTGATTTGGAATGCTGGATGATGGCAGCAAATTGAATGTAATGTAAACAGGTGAGAGGACAGGAGAGGGAAATAAGAAAATGATAGAAAGGAGGGAGAGCATGAAAAAGGGCAGTGACAGAAATTAAGTGGCTGAAAAAAATTGAGGGAGAGAATGGGAGAAATTTAGAGAGGAGAGACAAAGAGAGAAATGGGATAGCTAATAAATGAGCCATATGAGAGATAAAAGGGAAAATGAAGACATTATTGGTGATGCAACCAAACAGCTGAGAGAGGAAAAGGGCAAAAAGAATAAGGGGGGGGGTGAGTAGGGAATGAGAGGAAGGAGGAACAGTACTAGAAGGACAAGATAAGAGGAGAGTTAAAGCAAAGGAATGGAAGAGCCCCAGGGGAATGAAAGCTTGGCGAGAGGTAGGAGGGAGAGCGAGGAAGGGTGGAATATAAAGTGATCAGGTCAAGCTGAGGAGAGAACAGGGGAACATGAGCAAGTTGAGGTAGAGTGAGACCAGAAATCTGGGAAGCGAGAATGGGTGCAGGGGAATGAGGATGTGAGTAGGAGGATACACTGAGCAAAACAAATTGCTGCAGAACTCAATGCGACAAGCAGCAGCTGTGCGTTAAAGAATTGTTGGGATTTCAGGTCAAGACACTGCACCAGCAATAAATATAAATTAGCGGACAGGGAAAAGGAAGGGGCGGGGGGTGACTGGGTGGAATAGACAGGAAGTGAAGGGGAAATGGGTATCTGGACAGGTAACAACAAGAGCCAGAATCGAAAAGTGAACATCGAAAATGGTGGCAACACACAACAGGTCAGGCAGCATCTGTGGAAGAAGATGCAGCGCATTCTTTGGACTTCAGCAAGTCAAGCTTATTCAGTGCTATCTGCTCTATTTCTCCCAAATGTTATGTGGGGTTGGTGATGTGTGGATATCTAGCCATCAAGGCAATGGACTGTGCATGGCATTTTACAATGTAAATGCTATATTTTTTAAATTTCTGGAATTAATTTGCATTTAATATACCGGTACATTAATTTGCAGTCATGTTTAGCACTAATTTACTCATTACCCCAGAATAAACTATCCTTATTATGCTCCTCATTCTGTTCTGCTTCAAATGGAAGTAACAATTTATCTTTGTGATTGGAATCATAGTAATATTGTAATATGCTAACTAAGAAGTACATTAGTTAGGTTAATTTAATATATTAATGAATATAACTCTGCACCGTGTCATTTAAGGTGGTGTACCTGGAGGCGTTCCTGGAGCCGTTCAAGGAGGTCTTCCAGGTAATTTGCAATGGAATTATCTATCTACATATTAAATCATCCTGCATTTATCAATGTTGGATCCTCAAGGTTGAACTTGCTTGCTGGAAATCTCCTGAAATGCATTACCAAGGCTCTGTGTAGCTCTTGAGCAGACATGATCATCACTACTGAAGACAATTTGCTGAATCGTCACTCGCTGAAGAAAACTTATCGAAGATCCATGACAGCATTGAGTGGCCGATTTCTGTTAATGGTTAATTAACTTTCATCCAGTTGCGTTTGTCATGATAGCAATGCACACCATTTGTCCACCTTTCTTTAGTTTTTGATCCAATTTATTGTAAGGGTATTTAAGATTCAAAAAATAATTTACACACGAGCTTTGTAAGAGAAGGGCATTAATGGTAATAACCCCAATCTTATTTTATGCTTCAAGCGATCCTAAAGATTGTTACTTTGAATAATTTAAGAATTGCTAATTAATTAACTATTACAATTTATTAATCCCATATTACTGAAGGTAGTTATGCAGCTTAAACTGCAAGTAAATCTTTTTTAATTCATTCAATACCCCCTGCATGTTGGAGAAACAAATTCATCCATACTCCTATACTACTGTTTGCTTGCCTCTGCAAAAATGAAAATTGTTAAAGCTGTCTCACTGTTTGAAGGGAACCACAATGCTCTCTCTTAAGATGGGATGTGTCATATCAAAGTATGATACTATTAATAAATACACCATAAATCTGAGAGAAATCCATAACAAATATTGAACTAACGTGAATGTTGGAAAGGACTAATTGGGGTAGATCTGTTTTCTATTGTTTCCTGGGAGTGCCTTTTGACCTTGCAATTAATTCCATGTGCAGTCCTTGTATAGGAACAGTGGGACAATATCAATGGCCTGTCCCACTTAGGCAATCTTTCAGCGGACTGCCGGCGACTGTCAAGTTCGCGGCACTTGCCTGAATGACCGGGAACTGGAACGTGACTGTCAGAGACACACTCACACTCACACTCACACTCACACTCACTCACTCATTTAAGAAGGCAGACAACTTTTGATAAGCCAGAGATACACAGCTGTGAAGTTTGTCGGGCATTTAACAACACCAGTCGGTTTTCCTTGGTTCTAAAAACTCGTGCTTACGTTTTTTTCTTCCCCAATGAGCCGTTGAAAATGCCCGGTCAGCAAAGGTGATTAACTAAAACTAGCTACAACTACCCATAACTCAATGGCGACCCCACTACAGCTGCACCTACAATTTGCGGCGACCATATCAAGGCTGCAACTAATTCCTAGAATGTGGGAACTCCTCGCGACCATGAAGTGCAGAGACTCCCGCACTCGCCTAAAAAGTCGCCTAAGTGGGGAAGGCCCTTTATGGACATGATGCAATAGGTGAAATAATCTCAGTGGCAATCAATTATTCTACAGGACGCCATTTGAAATATTTTTTGATATTTCCCATCATATGTCATTAAATTTAATTGAACAATTTGCATTGTGGTCGCATCCAAAAACTAATTAATAGAATAAACTGCATCTTTCTCATCATATCTTTCAAGTAATTAAAATTATTTGAGCTTCCAGAAAGCTTTTGCTGTAACGAAAGCCATGATTCATGTTTGAGAACGGCAATCTTGCTAATAACTAATCTGTTTAGCAGAAAAATTAAGATCATCTGTTAGTTTTGTAGAAAAGATAGATGATTGTACCTCTCCTGTGCTGATATTCCAGGTGGCGTTCCAGGAGCAGTTCCGGGGGGTGCAGCTGGAGGCACAGTTCCAGGTGGCGTTCCAGGTGGCGTTCCAGGAGGTGTTCCTGGTAATTTTGTCGCTTATTACAGAGATATTGAGTTTATTGAGATATGTATGTTTTGCAAATATGTGGGTTTTGCTCCTCAAAAGTAGAATCTCAGTTTTTATAATTACTGCTATTAGATTATAAATATAGCCTGAATCAGCAATCATATATTAGTTTAACCTGGGACAAAACAGAGTGAAGTGAGATTTCCTGTAGGTAATTCTCAACCAGTGAATAGTTGAACTTATAAACTGTTGCAAATTGGGGCCTCGAGTTTGAGTAAGCCCCATTAGGCAAAAAAAATTGTTCATTTTATTTTCCATGCAGCATACAGCTATTTGAGTCTCTTTCTGCTAGATGGAAACACGCTTGGTTTTCAAGCAGAAAGAGTTTTTCATTATTTTAAACTGCTCTGTTCTATTGAAGTCAGTTAAAAAAACATCCATACCATGTAAAAAAATTAATAAATTATTTTATGAAATTCCATGCTTCTTTAAAACAGAATTTTTAGTATTGATGCATTCCAACATATTTGGTGAATATCCCAGTATGATTATGGATTTTCTTTCCTAAAGGATATTAATCAACCAGATTATTTTTAAAACAATTTGTAGTTTCATGATTACAATTATAGAGATAAATTAATTCCAGATTTAGTTTATTTCCTGTATTTGCCGGGTGGCGCCAGCAATGGCTGCCTCGCCAACATTCTGTCTGTCTTTTCCTTCTGTGTTTTAATTGTATGTGTTAAATGTATGTTTTTAGTGTTCTTTAGCTTGGTTTACGTCGGGGGAGGGGGGTTAGGGGAATCTTTTTCTAATCTCTTGCCTCGACGGAGATACACATTTTTTCAGTAACGTATCTCCGTCCGCACTGCAGCCTAACATCGAGGAGTTGCTGGAGACTGATTTTGAGAGCTCCACCATGGGGAGCCTGCAGGACTTTAACATCGAAGAGCCCACGATCCCTTTGCCAGAGATCGACCTCGGAGCTCCAACCGTGGGTGCTTGCGGACTTAACATCACGGAGCCCGCGGTCTCTGGTCAGAGATCAACTTCGGGAACTCCAAGACGTGGGAGTTTCTATTGCCCCAACACGGGAGTTTCGATCGCCCCGATGCGGGGGCTTCGACCACTGGCTGCGGGAGCTTCGACCGCCCCAACGGATGGTTCGACCTCCCCGACGGATGGTTCGACCACCCCGACTGCGGGAGAATAAAGAGGAAGAAATTTTGACTTTTTTGCCTTCCATCAAAGTGAGGAATGTGGGGAATCCACTGTGGTGGACGTTTATATTAACTTCATGTAGTTGTGTGTCTTGTTGCTTTTTTTTTCGTATGGCTGTATGGCGATTTGCATATCGCTGTACCTTAATTGGTACATGTGACAATAAAATACCTTTGAACCTTTGAAATTTTCCATCCATCTTGCACAATTCAGATTTTAATCTTTGGATCAAACATTCAGGCATTTGGCTATCGCTTTAACAAATTAATCACTAGGCTACTGCAATTTAATTGACAAGTCATCATGTGCCCACAATAAAGTAATTCAAACAATCTGTGTAACTGTAAGGAATTAACTGGCAAATTGCTTTTCTCGTTCTATTTGTAATCTGAAAATGTTATTTTGTTAATTGGATTTGACCAATTTGCAATAATATTGAATATGTTAGAAATAAGGTTTCTCTGGAATGAGGTGATGTGTTTGATCATCAGATTACAACGCGGCATTCTACTCATTATTATAAATTGTTAATCCTCTGTCATTGCAGGTGGATATGCAGCAGCAAAAGCAGCAAAATATGGAGGTTAGTCCAAATTTGGCCATCATTGCAGGAAAACGAATTCATGCAAATATTAATTCTCACTCAGTAATAAGAAGGAAATTAATAATGCTATCTTTACATTTGTTGAATTTCAGTGATCTCCTTTATATGGGATGGTTATCAATTATTATATTATTAATGGGCATTGGGTTTAAATTGGAACAATGCACAAGGCAAATATAAGACAAAAGTGAATGGTGAAATAAAGTTGAGGCATGTCTACCTGGTGTTTCTAAGTGGTGTCCTTTGTCACTGTAATTGAGTCCATCTTGTACTTTGATGCTTTAGATGAAATATATACATACATACACATATATATATATGCATGTAACAATGATTACAAGGTGGTTATTGCCACCCATTGGTTTTATATATATATAACAGCAGTTCAACATTTTAATAGGATGAATAATAGAAATATTTCCATAATGTTCATCATACTGCCGATATTGTCATAGTCAGTTCACATGACTATCACATTCAGCATATATTACAATAGAATAAACTGCTCTTTCTACAATATGATCGCCATCATCTCATTCAACCCACTGAGAATTTGTTGTAACAGAAAATGAAAGCAGCAATTTATCTTTATAATTGGTAGTCTTAGTAATAATAAAATGTACTTAGAATTAACAATATAAATTTCTGTGAGTTATGTAGAAAATATATATATAATTGAATCTCTTGTGTCATGATATTTCAGGTGCTGTTCCTGGAGGGGTGTCCGGTGTTTCGCCTGGAGCTGTCCCAGGGGGTGTTGCAGGAGGTGTTCCTGGTAATTAGTCAATTTTTAATAACTCAAAGTAATTCAATGTATCTTGATTATGATTGAAATGTGTATGTTTTATTGCTTTTACTTTTGCAATTATGTAGACATACCTTCTCCTTGAAAGTAATCTTTCAATTTTATCACTGCTCCATTTAGATTATAAATGCAATCTGAAATTATATTATCATGGATTACCATTGACCTAATACAACAGAGTAGTGTGAGATTCCCCAGCGAAGATTTAGCATCCTCGATCTCTCATTGAGGACATTTAATAGAGAACTTTGTGTAAATTGGAACCTTAGGTTTGAATAACGTTGAATACTAGCTGAAAAAATTGTTCACCACTTCCATTTTCTATTCAGTGCTTAGTACCCTGAATGTGCGGCATGTCCGTTTGGAAAATTAGTTTAGTTTAGAGATGCAGCACGGAAATAGCCCCTTCGGCCCAACGAGTCCACACCGGCCAGCGATCCCTGCACATTAACACCATCTTACACACACTAGGGACAAATGACACTTATACTGAGCTAATTAACCAATTAACTATACATTGTTGGAGTGTGGGACGAAACCGAAGATCTTGGAGGAAACCCAAGCGGTCACCGGGAGAATGTACAAACTCCGTACAGACAGCACCTGTAGTCGTGATCAAACCCGGGTTTCCGGCGTAGCAAGGCAGCAACTCTACCGGTGCCACTGTGTTCCCCAGCAGCAAAATTCATGCAATTTTTGAATGGGAAAAGCTTCTTCAGTATTTTGAATTGGTTACTTCTCTTGATGTCAGTTAAAACATCTCAACAATCCAAAAAATATATATGAATTCTAAGTTATAGGTATCTACTACTTGCAAAAATCAGTATTGTTGCTCTCTAGCACATAAACAAAATGTCGCTTGCATCCAATAACAAACTTAATCGTCAACCAATGTAAGCCTATATATGAAAGTAGAGCCTCTGATGCCCATCCGTTTTTTTTTTTACCTGTCATGCAATACATCTGAGCTTTAAAGCAGTATGTATATATTTAGATCCCATTGTAGAACATCATATGTTAAGTTATAGTTTTAATATATTGCTGTGTGCAGAGACTTTACACTTGGATTCTAAACAGTTCACTTTTTTCACTATGTTACGAATATATTCAGAAAATTATTCACAAATGCCAGTAAACATTACTCTCACTAAATGCACAACTAAATAAATGAATTTATTGGTTAATTTTGTTTGTTGTGGAATATGTTTCACTATATCACTCTATGACTCACTGTATCACTGTACGACATCCATGGGCCAAACGCAGGCAGGTGGGACTAATGTAGCTGGGACATGTTGGCCGGTGTGGGCAAGTTGGGCCGATGGGCCTGTTTCTACACTCCATTACTCTATGACTCTATGTGCTGTCAGAAATGAAATTCAATTTGCCTCCTTCACATTATAACTTCACTTCTTAAGTATTCAATTAGTTGTCAACCTCTAAGAAAATCTTGGTGACTAGATCATAAAATTCTGACCTGCGCAGCTACCAAAATTCAAAATCATTTTCAAAGATTTACACAGAATATGAATGATGAAGTGACAAGCACGACTAGTCCATATTAACAAATGCTCAGATGGAGCATTAATCATCATTTGCTAAATAAAGCTTGCTCATATAGCTGAGTTGAGATGTTCTAGTCTTAACCCAGCTCGATGGGAGCTCAATCAATTTTGTTCAGTAACCTTGGGAGTGGTAACAATATTATATTACTTTAGACTTCAGAAATATAGTGTGGAAACAGGCCCTTTGGTCCAGCAAGTCCATGCCGACCAGTATTCACCCCATACACTAACATTATCCTACACACTAGGGACAATTTACAATTTTACCAAAGCCAATTAACCCACTGACTTTGTCGTCTTTGGAGTGTGGGAGGACACTGGAGTAAACCCACGTGGTCACACGGAGAACACACAAATACCATACAGACTGTACCTGTAGTTAGGATCGAACCCGGGTCTCTGGCGCTGTAAGGGCAGCAACTCTACCGTTGTACTGTGCCACCCCTGCACCACTCTGCTGCGCCATTGTGAGTAATTTGCTCCTATTGCCTTTAGTTTGATGATAGGTGCAATCTGATATGCAAAACATTATAAATCTCTGAATATGGACATTATTGGCAGTGAAATGTATGTTTTTTTTTAACCCTCAACTGACAAGCCAAGTAAAAGTTATTTACATTGGTGGTATGGGAAGATATATTGACCAGATCGGGTAAGGAAGGCAGTTTTAACTGCCCTGAAGGAAACCAGTGAAGATGGTATGCTTTTATGACAATTCAGTAGCTTCATGTCACCATTACAGTGATTAGCCATTTGATTTTAATACCAATTTCATTTAATTAGTTGTATATAATTCTTCAGTCACATGGTAGGATACAAACTCAGAATTACTGATATGAATATGGACTTCTTTCTGGAAACTTAACCCTTAGGCGACGATACCTAATGCCCAGGTGTCGTGTGCCCTTGGCAAGATAAATTATGCATGATCTATGGCACAATGAGGGGATTAATGGGTGAATTACCTTTCTTTATTCTATTGGTTATCTCAAAGATTATGTTACTGTGTTGGTTGGATATGAGCATGTTTCATTATTATTGAATTTTGAAATATTCAATATTAATGAATCCTGCTCAAATGGATGACCATAATATTATTAACTATTCAATTTCTGTTCATAACTTGCAAATTCTCTGTCACTGCAGATGGTTATGCAGCAGCCAAAGCAGCAAAATACGCAGGTAAAGCTTCCTATTTTCTCAGTTCAGTCAATAGCCACATGCATCATGGGAAACTAATTAGGACACGTTTCTGACACCTCACCCATGTCTAACCATGATTTATATATCTTAACCAGGGCTCCTGCAATTTTTTTCTCTAGCTTCCCACAGTATTCGCAGACATATCTGATCAGGTCTGGGAGATGTATCCACCTTCATAAGCTTTAGGAAGTTCAACACCTCCCCGACTGTAATTCGGACTATCCACAAGACCTCTCCATTATTAATTCCAAATTTCCTAGTCTTCATCTATTTTTCCAGAGCCAACACAAAGGCGAAATACTAATTGAAGACCTTGCTTATCTCCCGTGGCTGCTCACATAGATGACTGCTTTGGTTTATGAGGGATTCTATTATCTTTCTTGTTACCCACTTTAATCCTTTAATGTACATAACATTTCTGAGGATTTTCCTTAATATTATCTGCCAGAGCTATTTCTTCACCCCTTTTTTGCTCCCCTGATATCGTTATTGCTCCTCATATCCCAAAACTCCTCCAGGGAAATGCTTGATCCAGCTGCCTATACCTGTCCCATGTCTCCTTTTTCCTAACCACTCAATTTATTTAATCAACAAGGCTTCCTTAACTCCCACTTGCCTTCTCCTTCACTCTAAGAGGAACATGCATGCTTTGAACTCTCACCATCACACTGTTGATACATTCACTTTCCAGACGCCCTTTTGATTAAAATCGACCGAATCAACTTTTCCAAGTTCCAGCCTAGTCCTCATCCAAAGCTATTTTAAAGATAATAGAACATAGTCACTAGTTCCAAAAGCCTTACCCTCTAACACTTCATTAATTTGCCCTTCCCAATTTCCTAAGAGTAGGTCAAGCTGCCCTCTCCCTTGTAGGGGCCTCTACATATTGGTCAAGGAAATTCCCTGAACACATTTGATAAATTCCAATTGTCTAAGCCCTTGACACTGTGGCTGTCCCAGTCCATATTGGAAACTTTAAAATCCCCCACTGTTACAACCCTATTAGTCTTGCAGCTGCTTGCATATTTGTTCTTCTAATTCCCGTGGACTATTTTTGGGCCTAGGCTGCACTAGATGATCATCCCTTTTCATTTCTCGACTCCATCCATATAGGTTCACTGGACGAACCATCATTAATGTCATCACGAGCGATTGCAGGAACATTCTCCTTAATCAGTAAAACAACACTCCCTCCTCTTTTACCCCCATCTCTATCTCACTTGTAGCAACTGTACCCCAGAATGTTAAGCTGCTGGTCCTGTTAAATTGAGAAATAATCTATTTTGGTTTTCAAAAGAGTTCTGCAATCTCGTCAGTGAAGGGATGTATTATCAAATATTAAAACATGTTATTACTAGATGTTTAAACTAGATCGGTTGGGGGGAGGGACTCAAATAGAGAAGGCAAGTAGTCCGTTTGTGAGGCAGGAGGCAGAGAAGAGAAGCAGTCAGACGCAACACGTAGGGAGGAAAGAAGAAAAAAATAACAAACGGAGAATAAGAAGTGGAGGGTTTCTTAAATGTGTGAGCAGAGAGGCAGAGGGGTGTAAAATGAGGATAGGAGCAATAGGTAGAGAGGTGAAAAGTGGCAGGAAAACAAATCCATGGCAAAAATCTAAAAGGGCCACTTTTCAACATAATTGTAAAAGGGCCAAGAGTGTTGTAAAAACAAGCCTGAAGGCTTTGTGTCTCAATGCGAGGAGCATTCGTAATAAGGTGGATGAGTTGAATGTGCAGATAGCTATTAATAATTATGATATAGTTGGGATCACGGAGACATGGCTCCAGGGTGACCAAGGCTGGGAGCTGAACATCCAGGGATATTCAATATTTAGGAAGGATAGACAGAGGAAAAGGAGGTGGGGGTAGCGTTGCTGGTTAAAGAGGAGATTAACGCAATAGAAAGGAATGACATTAGCTTGGAGGATGTAGAATCGATATGGGTGGAGCTGCGAAACACTAAGGGGCAGAGAACGCTAGTGGGTGTTGTGTACAGGCCACCTAACAGTAGTAGTGGAGTTGGGGATGGCATCAAACAGGAAATTAGAAATGCGTGCAACGAAGGTAAAACCGTTATAATGGGTGACTTCAATCTACATATAGATTGGGTGAATCAAATTGGCAGGGGTGCTGAGGAAGAGGATTTCTTGGAATGTATGCGGGATAGTTTTCTAAACCAACATGTGGAGGAACCAATGAGAGAGCAGGCTATTCTAGACTGGATATTGAGTAATGAGGAAGGGTTAGTTAGCAGCCTTGTTGTATGTGGCCCCTTGGGCAAGATAATATGGTTGAGTTCTTCATTAGGATGGAGAGTGACATTGTTAATTCAGAAACACTGGTCCTGAACTTAAAGAAAGGTAACTTTGAGGGTATGAGACGTGAATTGGCCAAGATGGACTGGCAATTGATTCTTGAAGGGTTGACGGTGGATATGCAATGGAAGGCATTTAAAGACTGCATGGATGAACTACAACAATTGTTCATCCCAGTATGGCAAAAGAATAAATCAGGGAAGGTGGCGCATCCGTGGATAACGAGGGAAATCAGGGATAGTATCAAAGAAAAAGATGAAGCGTACAAATTAGCCAGAAAAAGCAGCCTACCAGGGAACAGGGGGAAATTCAGAGACCAACAGAGGAGGACAAAGGGCTTAATTAGGAAAGGGAAAATGGAGTATGAAAGAAAACTGGCAGGAAACATAAAAACTGATTGCAAAAGTTTTTATCGATATGTGAAGCGCAAAAGATTAGTTAAAACAAATGTAGGTCCCTTGCAGTCAGAAACGGGTGAATTGATCATAGGGAACAAGGACATGGCAGACCAATTGAATAACTACTTTGGTTCTGTCTTCACTAAGGAAGACATAAATAATTTGCCGGAAATAGTAGGGGATCGCGGGTCAAATGAGATGGAGGAAATGAGTGAAATCCAGGTTAGCCGGAAAGTGGTGTTGGGTAAATTGAATGGATTAAAGGCCGATAAATCCCCAGGGCCAGATAGGCTGCATCCCAGGGTACTTAAGGAAGTAGCCCCAGAAATAGCAGATGCCTTAGTGATAATTTTTCAAAACTCTTTAGATTCTGGAGTAGTTCCTGAGGATTGGAGGGTAGCTAATGTAACCCCACTTTTTAAAAAGGGAGGGAGAGAGAAAACGGGGAATTACAGACCAGTTAGTCTAACATCGATAGTGGGGAAACTGCTAGAGTCAATTATTAAAGATGGGATAGCAGCGCATTTGGAAAGTGGTGAAATCATTGGACAAAGTCAGCATGGATTTACGAAGGGTAAATCATGTCTGACGAATCTTATTGAATTTTTTGAGGATGTAACTAGTAGAGTGGATAAGGGAGAAGCAGTGGATGTGTTGTATCTGGACTTTCAGAAGGCTTTCGACAAGGTCCCACACAAGAGATTAGTATACAAACTGAAAGCACACGGTATTGGTGGTTCAGTATTGATGTGGATAGAGAACTGGCTGGCAGACAGGAAGCAAAGAGTAGGAGTGAACAGGTCCTTTTCAGGATGGCAGATAGTGACTAGTGGGGTGCCGCAAGGCTCAGTGCTGGGACCCCAGCTATTTACAATATACATTCATGATTTGGACGAGGGAATTAAATGCAACATCTCGAAGTTTGCGGATGACACGAAGCTGGGGGGCAGTGTTAGCTGTGAGGAGGATGCTAGGAGGCTGCAGGATGACTTGGATAGACTGGGTGAGTGGGCAAATGCATTGCAGATGCAGTATAATGTGGATAAATGTGAGGTTATCCACTTTGGTGGCAAAAACAGGAAGGTAGACTATTATTTGAATGGTGACCGATTAGGAAAAGGGGAGATGCAGCGAGACCTGGGTGTCATGGTACACCAGTCATTGAAAGTCGGCATGCAGGTGCAGCAGGCAGTGAAGAAAGCGAATGGTATGTTGGCATTCATAGCAAAAGGAGTTGAGTACAAGAGCAGGGAGGTTCTACTGCAGTTGTACAGGGTCTTGGTGAGGCCACACCTGGAGTATTGTGTACAGTTTTGGTCTCCTAATCTGAGGAAAGACATTCTTGCCATAGAGGGAG
Source organism: Okamejei kenojei (assembly GCA_035221665.1). NCBI lineage: Eukaryota > Metazoa > Chordata > Chondrichthyes > Rajiformes > Rajidae > Okamejei > Okamejei kenojei. Next base: position 14,586,087 of record CM069156.1, read on the forward strand.
TACAGAGAAGGTTCACCAGACTGATTCCTGGGATGGCACGACTTCCATATGAAGAAAGACTGGATAGACTTGGCTTGTACTCGCTGGAATTTAGAAGATTGAGGGGTGATCTCATAGAGACTTACAAAATTCTTAAGGGGTTGGACAGGCTAGATGCAGGAAGATTGTTCCCGATGTTGGGGAAGTCCAGGACAAGGGGTCACAGTTTAAGGATAAGGGGGAAGTCTTTTAGGACCGAGATGAGAAAATCGTTTTTCACACAGAGAGTGGTGAATCTGTGGAATTCTCTGCCACAGAAGGTAGTTGAGGCCAGTTCTTTGGCCATATTTAAGAGGGAGTTGGATGTGGCCATTTGTGGCTGAAGGGATCAGGGGGTATGGAGAGAAGGCAGGTACAGGATACTGAGTTGGATGATCAGCCATGATCATATTGAATGGCGGTGCAGGCTCGAAGGGCCGAATGGCCTGCTCCTGCACCTAATTTCTATGTTTCTATGTTTCTAGAACATAGAACAGTGCAGCACATGAACAAGCCCTTCGGCTTGTAATGTTTGTGTCGAATGTAATGCCAAATTGAACTAATGTTTCCTCTCTGCACATGATCCATATGGGTCCATTCCTGCATATTAAAGTGACTCTCAAAAAGCCCCTTAAATGTCACTATCGTATCTGCTTCCACTGCCATCCTTGGCAGCATATTCCAGAAACATTCCACTCTCTGTGTAAAATACTTTTTCTGGGATCTCTTATAAACATTCCCCGTTTCACCGCAAAACTATGCCATCCAGCTTTTGACATTTAATGTAAAATTAATGTAAAATTATGGATAACACTCCTTTCAACATGAAAGACTGAAGTGAATGGTAGAAAAGACAAGGGGCATAGTGCTTATCATTTCTAATTTTTCAGAGGGCAAACATTTGAAATACCTTAATATATTTCATTATACTGTATATATTTACACAATCAATTAGCATGATTGTCATGTCCAAAATGTAAACAATGGAATAAAGTGCTCTTCCTCATCAAATATAAATTCTCATTTAAGCAACTGAAGGTATATGAACTTAGTCACAATCCAGAATCTCTTCTTAATAGTAAATAAAACTATGATTGGTCACATTATTAAGAAAATGTGTTTAACATTGATACCTTGCAATTCTGTGAGCATTATAGAAATGTATTTTTTTTTGTCCTGAAATTCCAGGTGGCGTTCCAGGAGGGGGGCTTTCAGCTGGAGGCATTCCAGGGGGGGTTCCAGGGGGTTTTCCTGGTAATTTTTTTTTTTTTACCTTTTCAAAGTAGTTTGACAGCGATTGAAATGTTTGTTTTAGTTGTTTAACTTGGCGTTTCAGATTTAAGTAAACCATATAATTAACAAAGAAAATTATCCACTCCAATTCCATTCGCCTGGAAGTAAAGACTGCTGAGTCTTTACAATGCTGCTTGAGAAGTATATGCAGTTCTAAAGTGGGATGTGTTTTTTTTTTTCTCATCATTTTGAATTGGCCTGTTGCATCGAGTAATTTAAGTATCTGAAGTATCCAAATGAATGTAGAAGCTCTTTGAAGGTATCCGTGCTCCTCACGAGTACATTGTCCATCGTCAGCCATCAGCACATATCCTATGGCGAGAAGGAATGGGTGGCGTTTCAGGTCGAGACATTTCTTCAGCTAGGGTCATAAGTCTGAAGTAGGGTCTCGACCCGAAATGTCACCCATTCTTTCTCTCCAGAGATGCTGCCCGTCCCGCTGAGTTACTCCAGCATTTTGTATCTATCTTTGGTTTAAACCAGCATCAGCATTTTGAATTGGCCACTTGCTTCAAGGTAATTTAAGCATTTGAAGTATCCAAATGAATGTAGAAGCTCTTTGAAGATATCCGTGCTTCTCACGAGTACATTGTCGTGCTTCTCACAAGTCGCTGGGAAAATACACAAATGCTTTCAAATCAGTACCTTAAGGTAATAGACATTGTAGTCTTGGCGAGCTCATGCTCCCTCAATGTGGAATATATGACTGTGAAGTGCCACCTCGACTACCTGCCGAGGGAATTCGCCTCAGTTATCCTGACAGCAGTCTACATGCTTCCCAGTGACATTAAGCTTGCACTGAACGAACTGTACTCCATTATCAACAGCCAGGAGACTTGAGCCCTGGTCATTGTTGCTGGAGGCTTCAATCAAGCCATCTCAGGGGCGTACTACCAAAGTACTACCAGCATGTCTCTTGTCCCACCAGAGGCCTGAACAATAAAAAACGCCTACCGCTCTGTCCCTCAGCCACATTTTGGGAAATGTGATCACCTAGCTGTGCTTCTCCTCCCTGCCAACAAACAATAACTGAAGCAGGAAGATCCGGTACAGAGAGTTGTTCAATGCTGGTCGACAGGCACAGATGATATTCGCGCGACTGCTTCGAGTCATTAGACTGGTCCATATTCAGGAATTCTGCAGCCAACCGGAATGAGTACGCCACTTGCCATGACAGCCTTCATCAGCAAGTATGTGGAGGGGTGAGTGCCGACGAAAACAATCCGAGTGTTCCCAAACCATGGATGAACCGGGAGGTATGTTCACAGGTAAAGGCTTGGTCTGCTGCATACAAGTCAGACGATCTTGAGCAGTACAAGAAAGTCCGCTATGATCTTTGTAAAGCTATCAAGGATGCCAAGAGACAATACTGGGCCAAACTTGAGTCCCAGTATAATTATTAGGACACACACAGAATGTGGCAAGGTTTGAATACTATAACTGGCTGCAAAGTGAAGTCAGGCAACATTCCTGGTGCTAATGAGTCCTGATCTGATGATCTTAATGCTTCCTATGTTCGTTTTGAGCAGGTCCTATAGTGCGATGACATCCGTCCCATTCGATTCGATTGAGCCTCTTTGCAGAGTCACTGTTGCAGAAGTTAGAACAGCCTTCCTGAGGGTCCATGGAAAGCAACTGGCCCCGACGGAGTCCCTGGCTGTGTCCTAAGAAGCTGTGCGGACCAACCGGCGGAGGTATTTATGGACAACTTTAATCTCTACTCCATTCTGATGTACCCACCTACTTCAAGAAGACCTCTATCATCCCAGTGTTGCAGAATGACAAGATCTCATGCCTTAACGACTACTGTCCAGTGGCCTTGACATCCACCTTCATGAAATGTTTTGAGAGGCTAGTTATGAAACGCATTAAATCCAGTCTACCAAGCATCCGCTGATCCACTGCAGTTTGCATTACTGCCACAATAAGTCCACAACTGATGCCATGTCCTTGGCCCTACACTCATCCCTGGAACACATGGATAAGAGAGACACCTACAGCAGACCTCTATTCATAGATTACAGCTCTGACTGTTATCCCATCCAAGCTCATCACCAAACTGTGGGAGTTAGCACTCATCTCTGCAACTGGAGCCTCGACTTCCTGACCAACAGACCCCAATCAGTGAGAATAAGGCGCAAATTATCCTCTACAATAATCCTCAACACTGGTGCTCCACAAGGACGTGTTCTCAGCCACCTTTTTACTCCTTGCACACCCACGATTGTAGCCAAGTACAAATCTAATTCAATTTACAAATTTGCGGACGACTCTACTGTTGTGAGCCGGATATCAAATAATGATGAGACGGAGTACAGGAAAGAGATTGAGAACATCATGATCTGATGTCAAGACAACAACCTTTCTCTTCATGTCAGCAAGACAAATGAGATAGTGATTGATTTCGGGAAGTGAATCGGTACACGATGCATTGAGGGAGCCCAAGGAGAGATTGTTGTAAGCTTCAGATTCCCAAGTATCACCAGCAACTCATCCTAGACCAACCATATCGGAGCAATGGCCAAGAAAGCACACCAACACCTCTACTTCCTGAGAAGGATTTACCAGTTTGGCATATCCCTAACAACTCACCAATTTCTACAGATGAGCTGTAGAAAGCATTTTATTGAGATGCATCTCAGCATGGTTTGGGAACAGCTTCATCTGGGACCACAATAAATTGCAGTGATGAATTCTACTGGTTGCCCAGCTCAATGGATACTCAAGCAAATTTTGCACAATAACCTTGTGAATGGTAACAATAAATATCAGAATTAATTTTGTGAGTCAATTTCCCACTCGTATCTTAAATTTGGTGATGGAATCTGTTTAATCTGCTATTCATAACTTCAGAATATGCCCTTACTCATAGACAGATCTGTATCATCAAATACCACTTAATTGTACATTTGTTCAAAAAGTGGGTGGCACGAGTAGTACTGGTATTGTTTGCCCTAATTGCCCTTCTACTGAGAAAACAAATAAAAATTACCCACTTTAGCATGTCTGGACCCATATTAGGCAGATCAGATGAAGTTGGCAGGTTTTCTTTCATGCTCACTGGGGTATTAATGGGCCAAAAGTATCTTTATGTTATCTATTATCATCTTTATCTTTACTTATTAGTCGATTTCACAGTCGCCAACACAGATGAAAAAATATTTAATTTCAATTCCAGATGTATTTAAGAGTTGAATTTAAATGCTTCTACTACTGTGGTGGATTAAATTTCCTGTTCCTGGATCAATGGTCCAGACCTCCGGCAGCCAGTCCAGTAATTTAATTAATACCTTAATAGCCAGGTTTTTACAAGGTAAAAGCAAACATGATCCATGCAAGGTTAGAGAATTTGTGGATACATTTAATTTTCTAATTCCAATTGTAATTATATGGATTACATTATTAGTTTATTTGAAAAACCAACTAATTTTAACATTAATCATTTTACTCTATGTATCTGATCTTGGTCTGCACATGCTAATTCTATGACATTGCAGGTGGATACGGAGCAGCCAAGGCAGCTAAATATGCAGGTAAATCTTCCTAGTTTCTAAATTTAGTCAATGTCCCCTGAATATTAGGGAAGCTAATTATGACAAATTCTGATGCTCACTCTGATTCCATTGCTAAGTGTTTAGTTTAGTTCAGAGATACACGGCGGAAACGGGCGCTTCGACCCGCCGAATCTGTGCTAACCAGCAATCTTCAAATATCAACGCTATCCTACATACACTGGGGACAATTTACAATTATACCAAGCCAATTAACCTACAAACCTGGACGTGTTTGGAGACCCCGGAGAAAACCCATGCAGGAAGCATAGAAACATAAAAAATAGGTGCAGGAGTAGGCCATTCGGCCCTACGAGCCAACACCGCCATTCAACATGATCATGGCTGATCATCTAAAATAAGTACCCCGTACCTGCTTTTTCCCCTTATCCCTTTATTCCTTTGGCCCTAAAAGCTAAATCTCTTAAAAATATCCAGTGAATTGGCCTCCATTGCCTTCCGTGGTAGAGAATTCCACAGATTGACAATTCTCCGGGTGAAAACGTTTTTTCTCATCTCAGTTCCAAATGGGCTACCCCTTATTTTTGAACTGTGACACCTGGTTCTGGTCTCCTGCAACATCAGGAACATTTTTCCTGCATCTAGCCTGTCCAATCCTTTAAAAATGTTATATGTTTCTATACAATCCTCTCTCATCCTTCTAAATTCCAATGAAATCAAGCTCAGTTAACCCATTCTTTCATCATACGTCAGTCCCGCCATCCCGGGAATTAACCTGGTGAACCTATGCTACGCTCCCTCAATAGCAATTATGTCCTTCCTCAAATTAGGAGACCAAAATTGCACACAATACCCCAAGTGTGGTCTCACCCAGGGCTCTTTCCAACTTCGGTCGGACCTCCTTGCTCCTACACTCTAGTTATGAAGGACAACATGTCATTTGCTTTCTTCACTGCCTGCTGTACCTGCATGCTTACTTTCAGTGACTGATGTACACCCAGGTCTCATTGCACCTCCCTTTTTCCTAATCTGGCACCATTCAGATAATAATCTGCATGCCTGTTCTTACCGCCAAAGTGGATAACCTCACATTTATCCACATTGTACTACATCTGCCATGCATCTACCCACTCACCCAACCTTTCCAAGTCAACTTGCAGCATCATAGCATCTTCCTCGCATCTCACACTGCGACCCAGCTTTGTGTAATCCGGAAAATTGGAGATGTTACATTTAATTCCCTCATTTAAATCATTAATATATATTGTAAATTACTGGGGTCCCAGCACCGAGCCTTGCGGCACCGCACTTAGTCACTGTCTGTCATTCTGAAAAAAACTCGTTAATGGACCCCCAGTACCATGTGTTCTAATTTTGCACACTAATCTCTTATGTGGGACCTTGTCAAAGGTCAAAACAGGGAGAACATACAGACAGGCACCCATAGTCATAATTGAACCCAATGCAACTATAAGGCAGCAACTCTACCGCTGTGCCAGTGTGCTGCTCTAGGTGTTAATTTGCAAAATATTTTTCACTTTGAAGGATACCTCAATAATCTTGCCCAGTGCAGTGATGTAATATCAAATACCAACAAATTATATAAATGATATGAAGATATTGAGAATAATCCACCAAACAAGAGGAAGAGAATTGAGGGACAGATCTGCTGTTCAGACATTTATGTACATCATATGTTGATATTCACTAACGCCTCTAGTCATTAGAGCAGATATATTCTTCAATACTGGTAGAACATTTATAGTAATGACTGGTACAACATTTATAGCAATGGTGAAAGACGTAATAATGTTATTACCATTCTAAGTCATTTATTTCACAGATTAAAAAAACTAAATATTTTTCATCATGCTGCATTTCTTCACTTGATTATTACATCCAGAATGCAAATATTAGAATAAACTGTCCTGTCTCATCTGACATGATTTCTAGTAAATTTAAAATGGGATTTACCAATGGGATTTAGCATTAATCCCATTGAATTCTGTGAAACTATAGATGATTGTATCACTTCTTTGCTGATATTCCAGGTGCTGTTCCGGGAGGATATTCTGGACTTGCAGCTGGAGGTGTTCCAGGGGGTGTTCCAGGAGGTGTTCCAGGAGGTGTTCCAGGAGGTGTTCCAGGAGGTGTTCCAGGAGGATATTCTGGACTTCCAGCTGGAGGTGTGCCAGGGGGTGTTCCAGGAGGTGTTCCAGGTAATTCTATGTTATTAATTATAGTTTTGATGGGTATTTTACTTTTCCACGAAAATAGACTACATTTTTATTGCTGAAGATAGACACAAAAAGCAGGAGGAACAGCGGAACAGTTAGCATCTCTGGAAAGTTTGGCATATCCCTAACAACTCACCAAATTCTACAGATGCGCTATAGAAAACATATTAATGGGATGTATCTCAGCATGGTTTGGGAAAAGCTGCATCCAAGAACACAAGAAATTGCAGTGAATAGTGGATGCAGTCCAGACCATCACACAAATCAAACTCCCTTCCATGAACTCCTTTTTTTCCTCACGCTGCCTTGGCAAGGTCACCAGCTTTATCAAGAATTAGTTTCACCCTGCTCAAACCGTCTTCTCCCCTATCCCATCAGGCAAGAGGTTTAGAAGGGTGAAAATGCACACCTCCAGATTCAGGGACAGTTTCTTCCCAGGTGTGATCACGTGATTGAACCATCGTATCAACAACTAGAGAGCGGTCCTGAACTACTACCTACATTATTGGAGACTCCTGGACAATCTTTAGTTGGACTTCATAGGACATTATCTTGCACTAAACGTTATTCCCTGTATCATGTATCTATACACTGTGGTTGGTTCGATTATAATTATTTGTTGTCCTTCTGCTGACTGGTTAACACACAACAAAAACTTTTCACTGTACCTCGGCACATGTGACATTAAACTAAACTAACAAACTAAGTGCATTATTTAGCAAAACCTGCTGAGTACAAATTGCTTGAGTGTCCATTAAACTGATGAGTTCTACTGGCAGCCCAGCGCAATGGATACTCAAGCAACTTTTGCACAATAACCTTGTGAATGGTAACAATAGCTATCAGAATTTATGTTGTGTCAATTTCCCTTTCATATCCTATATTTGGTGATGGAATCTGTTTAATCTACAATTCATAAATTTTGAATATGTCCTTACTCATAGACTGCTCTATATCATCAAATACCACCTGATTATACATATTTGAGAGTGTGGATGGCACTAGTAGTACTGGAATTGTTTGCCCTAATTGCCCTTCTACCAAGAAAACACGTAAAAATTACCCACTTTGGTAATCTGGACTCGTATTAGGCAGATGAAATGAAGTTGGCACGTTTTCTTTCATCCTCACTGGAGTATCAATGGGCTAAAAGTATCTTTATGTTATCTATTTTCATCTTTATCTCTACTTATTAGTTGATTTCAGTCACCAATACAGATGAAATAATATTTAATTTTAATTCCAGATGTATTTAATTGTTGAATTTAACTTCTTCTGTTGTGATGGATGTAATTTCCTGTTCCTGGATCAATGGTCCAGACATCCGGCAGTCAATCCAGTAATTTAATAATACCTTAATAGTCAGGTTTTTACAAGGTAAAGCAAACATGATCCATGTAAGTTTAGAGAATTTGTTGATACATTTCATTTTCTAATTCCCATTGTAATTATATGGATTACATTCCTAGTTTATTTAAACAAATAACTAATTTTAACATTAATCATTTTACTCTGTATGTATCTGATCTTGGTCTGCACATGCTAATTCTATGACATTGCAGGTGGATACGGAGCAGCCAAGGCAGCTAAATATGCAGGTAAATCTTCCTATTTTCTAAATTTAGTCAATGTCCCCTGAATCTTGGGGAAGCTAATTAGGGCAAATTCTTATGCTCGCTCCGATTCCATGCCATTTCTAAGTGTTTAGTTTATTTAAGAGATACATGGCGGAAACGGGCCCTTAGGCCAGCCAGCGATCGTCACATATTAACACTATCCTACATACACTAGGGACAATTTACAATTATACCAAGCCAATTAACCTACAAACCTGTACGTGTTTGGAGACCCCGGAGAAAACCCATGCAGGTAACATAGAAACATAAAAAAACAGGCGCAGGAGTAGGCCATCGGGTCCTTCGAGCCAACAACGCCATTCAATATGATCATGGCTGATCACCTAAAATTAGTACCCCGTACCTGCCTTTTCCGCATATCCCTTTATTCCTTTAGCCCTAAGAACAAAATCTAATTCTCCCTCGAAAACATTCAGTGAATTGGCCTCCACCGCCTTCTGTAGTAGGGAATTCCACATATTGACAATTCTCCGGGTAAAAAAGTTTTTCCTCATCTCAGTTCTAAATGTGCTACCCCTTATTCTTAAACTGTGACACCCGGTTCTGGTCTCCCACAATATCAGGAACATTTTTCCTGCATCTAGCCTGTCCAATCCTTTAAAAATGTGTAATGTTTCCATAAGATCCCCTCTCATCCTTCTAAATTCCAGTGAATTCAAACCCAGTCGACCCATTCTTTAATCATATTTAAGTCCCGCCATCCCTGGAATTAACCTGGTGAACCTATGCTGCACTCCCTCACCTGTCCAACTTCAGTCGGACCTTCCTGCATCTAAACTCAAATCCTCTGGCTATGAAGGACAATGTGCCATTAGCTTTCTTCACTGCTGTACCAGCATGCTTACTTTCAGTGACTGATGTACAAGCACACCTAGGTCTCGTTGCACTTCCCCTTTTCCTAATCTGACACCATTCAGATAATAATCAGCCTTCCTGTTCTTGCCACCAAAGTGGATAACCTCACATTTATCCACATTGTACTACATCTGCCATGCATCTACCCACTCACCCAACCTTTCCAAGTCAACTTGCAGCCTCATAGCACCTTCCTCGCAGCTCACACTGCCACCCAGCTTTGTGTCATTTACAATATCTATTAACGATTTAGATGAGGGAACTAAATGTAACATCTCCAAGTTTGCTGATGACACAACTGGGGTCCCAGCAACGAGCCTTGCGGCACCCCACTAGTCACTGCCTGTCATTCTGAAAAGGACCCGTTAATACCTACTCTTTGCTTCTGTGTGCCAACCAATTCTCCATCCAGGTCAATACCCTGCCCCCAATACCATGTGCTCTAATTTTACACACTAATCTCTTGTGTGGGACCTTGTCAAAGGACAAAACAGGGAGAGCATACAGACAGGCACCCATAGTCAGAATTGAACCCAATGGGACTTTAAGGCAGCAACTCTACCGCTGTGCCAGCGTGCTGCTCTATGTGTTAATTTGCAAAATATTTTTACTTTGAAGGTTACCTCAATAATCTTGCCCAGTGCAGTGATGTAATATCAAATACCAATAAATTATATAAATGATCTGAAGTTATTGAGAACAATCCACCAAAAAAATATCAAATCAACAGTGGAAGAGAATTGAGGGACAGATCTGCTGTTCAGACATTTATCATATGATGATATTCACTGACGCCTCTCGTCATAGGAGCAGATATATTCTTTGATACTGGAAAAACATTTATAGGAATGGTGAAACACTTGTAATAATGTTATTACCATCCTAAGCCTTTTATATTACAGATTTAAAAAATATATATATTTTTCATCATGCTGCATCCATTTTCATAATTTGTTCACTTGATTATTACATCCAGAATGCAAATATTAGAATACTGTTCTGTCTCATCTGACAGGATAGTAAATTTTAAATGGGAATTTAGCGCTAATCTCATTGAATTCTGTGAAACTATAGATGATTGAATCACTTCTCTGCTGATATTCCAGGTGCTGTTCCAGGAGGATATTCTGGACTTGCAGCTGGAGGTGTTCCAGGGGGTGTTCCAGGGGGTGTTCCAGGTAATTCTATGTTATTAATGATAGTTTTGATGCGTATATTTCTTTCCACTTGAAAATAGACTTTACATTTTTATCGCTGAAGGTAGACACAAAACGCAGGAGTAACAGCGGGACAGGTAGTCTCTCTGGAAACTTTACCATATCCCTAACAACTCACCAAATTCTACAGATGCGCTGTAGAAAGCATTTTAATGGGATGTATCTCAGCATGGTTTGGGAACAGCTGCATCCAAGACCAGAGAAATTGCAGTGAATAGTGGATGCAGTCCAGACCATCACACAAACCAAACTCCCTTCCATGAACTCCTTTTTTTAACCTCACGCTGCCTTGGCAAGGCCACCAGCATAATCAAGAATGAGTCTCACCCTGGTCACACCCTCTTCTCCCCTCTCCCATCGGGCAAGAGGTTTAGAAGTGTGAAAATGCACATCTTCAGATTCAGGGACAGTTTCTTCCCAGGTGTAATCATGCAATTGAACCATCGTATCAATAACTAGAGAGTGGTCCTGAACTACTATCTACCTTATTGGAGACTCTTGGACTATCTTTAGTTGGACATTACAGGACATTATCTTGCACTAAACGTTATTCCCTTTATCCTGTATCTATACACTGTGGATAGTTCAATTATAATTATTTGTTGTCCTTCCGCTGTCTGGTTACCACGTAACAAAAGTTTTTCACTGTACCTTGGCACAATAAACAATAGTGAATAGGTGCAGGGGTAGGCCATTCGGCCTTTCGAGCCAGCACCAACATTCAATATGATCATGGCTGATCATCCCCGATCAGTACCCTGTTCCTGCCTTCTCCCCTTATCCCCTGACTCCACTATTTTCAAGAGCCCTATCCAGCTCTCTCTTGAAAGTATCCAGAGGACGGCCTCCACCACCCACTGAGGCAGAGAATTCCACAGACTCACAACTCTGAGTGAAAAAGTGTTCCCTCATCTCCGTTCTAAATGGCTTACCCCTTATTCATAAACTGTGGCCCCTGGTTCTGGACTCCCCCAACATCGGGAACATGTTTCCTGCCTCTAGCGAGTCCAAACCCTTAATAACCTTATATGTTTCAATAAGATCCCCTCTCATCCTTCTAAATTCCAGAGTATACAAGCCCAGCCACTCCATTCTCTCGGCATATGACAGTCCCGCCATCCCTGGAATTAACCTTGAAAACCTACACTGCACTCCCTCAATAGAATGTCCTTCCTCAAATGAGGGACCAAAACTACACACAATACTCCAGGTGTGGTCTCACTAGGGCCCTATACAACTGCGGAAGGACCTTTTTGCTCCTATACTCAACTCCTATTGTTATGAATGCCAACATGCCATTTGCTTTCTTCACTGCCTGCTGTACCTGCATGCTTACTTTCATTGACTGATGAACAAGGACCCCCCAGATCCCGTTTTACTTCCCCTTTTCCCAATTTGACACCATTTAGATAATCTGCCTTCCTGTTTTTGCTACCAAAGTGGATAACCTCACATTTATCTACATTAAACTGCATCTGCCTTGCATCTGCCCACTCACCCAACCTGTCCAAGTCACCCTGCATCATCATAGCATCCTCCTCACAATATACACTGCCACCCAGCATTGTGTCATCTGCAAATTTGTTAATGTTATGTTGAATCCCTTCATCTAAATCATTGATGAATATTGTAAATAGCTGCGGTGCCATCACCGAGCCTTGCGGTCCCCCACTAGTCACTGCCTGCCATTCTGAAAGGGACCTGTTAATCCCTTCTCTTTTTTTCCTGTCTGCCAATCAATGTTCTATCCATGTCAACACTCTACCCCCAATACCATGTGTCCTCATTTTGCCCACTAATGTACTTTGTGGAACCTTATCAAATGCTTTCTGAAAGTCCAGGTATACTTCATTCACTCTCCCTTGTCCATTTTCCCAGTTACATCCTCAAAAAATTCCAGAACATTAGTCAAGCATGACTTCCCTTTCGTAAATCCATGCTGACTCAGACCGATCCTGTTACCGCTATCCAAATGTGCAGCTATTTCATCTTTTATGAATGACCGTCATCTTCTCCACCACCGATGTCAGGCTAACTGCCTATAATTCCCTGTTTTCTCTCTCCCGCCTTTCTTAAAAAGTGGGACAACATTAGCCACCCTACAATCCACAGGAACTGATCCTGAATCTATAGAACATTAGAAAATGATCACCAATGCGTCCACGATTTTTAGAGCCACTTCCTTAAGTACCCTGGGATGCAGACCATCAGACCCTGGGGATTTATCAGCCTTCAATCCCATCAGTCTATCCAACACCATTTCCTGCTTAATGTGGACTTCCTTCAGTTCCTCCATCACCCCAGATCCTCTGGCCACTAATACATCAGGAAGATTGTTTGTTGTCCTCCTTAGTGAAGACTGATCCAAAGTACCTGTTCAACTCATCTGCCATGTTCTCCGTAATAAATTCACCCTTTTCAGTCTTCAAGGTTCCAAGTTTTTCCTCTTCACATACCTAAAGAAGCTTTTTCTATCCTCCTTTATATTCTTGGCTAGCTTACCTTTGTACCTCATCTTTTCTCCCCATATTGCCTTTTTAATTATCTTCTGGTGCTCTTTAAACATTACCCAATCCTCTGGCTTCCCGCTCATCTATGCTCTGTTGTACTTCTCTTTTATTGTTATACTGTTCCTTGTTAGCCACGGTCGCCCCTTACTCCCCTTGGAATCGTTCTTCCTCTTTGGAATGCACTGATCCTGCACCTTCTTATTATTCCCAGAAATACCTGCCATTGTTGTACCACTGTCATCCCTGCTAGGGTATCTTTCCAGTAAACTTTGGCCAGCACCTCCCTCATGGCTCCATAGTCCCCTTTGTTCAACTGTAACACTGACGCCTCCAATTTACCCTTCTCCCACTGAAATTGTAGATTAAAATGTACTATATTATGGTCCATATATTCACCATATATTTAGTTTAATACCACACATGACATTAAACTAAACAAACAAACTAAGTACGTTATTTAGCAAAACTTGCTGAGTACAAATCGCTTGAGTGCCCATTAAGCTGATGAATCTGAAGAAGGATTTTGGCCCGAAACGTTGCCTATTTCCTTCGTTCCATAGATGCTGCCGCACCCGCTGAGTTTCTCCAGCACTTTTGTCTAACTTCGATTTTCCAGCATCTGCAGTTCCTTCTTAAACAAGCTGATGAGTTCTACCGGTAGCCCAGCTCAATAGATACTCAAGCAACTTTTGCACAATAGCCTTGTGAATGGTAACAATAGCTATCAGAATTTATTTTGTGAGTCAATTTCCCTTTCATATCTTAAATTTGGTGATGGAATCTGTTTAACCTGCTATTCATAAATTTTGAATATACCCTTACTCATAGACTGCTATCTATCATCAAATACCACTTAATTATACATATTTGAGAGTGTGGAGAGCACTAGTAGTACTGGCATTGTTTGCCCTAATTGCCGTTCTACCGTGAAAACACCTGTAAATTACCCACTTTAGCATGTCTGTGCCAAAAGTGTCTTTACGTTATCTATTATCTTTATCTTTACTTATTAGTCGATTTCACAGTCGCCAATACAGATGAAAAAATATTTAATTTCAATTCCAGATGTATTTAAGAGTTGAATTTAAATGCTTCTACTACTGTGGTGGATTAAATTTCCTGTTCCTGGATCAATGGTCCAGACCTCCGGCAGCCAGTCCAGTAATTTAATTAATACCTTAATAGCCAGGTTTTTACAAGATAAAAGCAAACATGATCCATGCAAGGTTAGAGAATTTGTGGATACATTTAATTTTCTTTTTTTTTTTGTTTGTTTGTTTATTTTTGTTAGAAGTAAGTACAATAGTGTGGTACCTGAGTACCTAATACATAAATACATATTTCCATTCTTGTACAACTTCATACTTTTGATTTAATAATAAAAGAACAGTGAGAAAAAAAAGAAATAAAGAGTATCGGAATAGATAGTCAAGCGAGTAGAAACAGAAAGCAAAAGAAATAAAGGACAGAGATGAGAAGTTAAAAGATTGAAAGAAAAGGAGAAAGTAAAGAAAAGAAAGATTAGGAGAGATCTACCTATCAAATTGTTAAATGAGTATCTCTTTGGTATAAACCCTGTTTGGTCCGGATTTATTAGTTTACTAACATATTTACTCAATCTTCTCACTAGGGTCTTTGCTAATATTTTTTGGTCTGTATTTAGGAGTGCAATAGCTCTATATGAGCCTGAGTCTTCTAGATCTTTATCCTTTTTTTGGTATAAGTGTAATAGTTGAGTCAGTGTTTCTGGTAGTTTATTTTCTTTAAAAGCGTGTATATATAAATCTTGCAACCGTGGAGAAATTATCTCATAGAATCTTTTATAGAATTCATTACTAAAGCCATCTGGTCCTGGCGTTTTGCCATTCTTCAACAAACTTATTGTTTCTTCTATTTCCTGTAGTTTAATCTGAGCTCCTAATCCCTCTTGTTCCACCATATTTAATTTTGGAAGATTACAATTGTCTAAGAAATTTGTAATTTGAGTATTATTTGCAGAGGTTTTCGATGTATATAAGTTTTGATAAAATTGAGCAAATCTTTTACTAATGTCTTTAGGTAGTGTTAGTAATTCCCCTTTATCTGATTTAATTTTAGTAATTGTATTTTCTGTTTCCCGTTTTTTCAGTTGGTGTGCTAGGAGTTTATGAGGTTTATCACCAAATTCGAAATTTTCTTGTTTTGTAATTTGAAATAATCTTATTATTCTGACCGATAAAATTTTATTTAATTTATATTTTAGTATTGTTATCTTATTATGTTTATCTATAGTTGGTTCTTTGGCATTTTCTAAATCTAATTGTCCAATTTCTTGTTCTAACTGCAATTGTTCAGTATTATTCTTTTTATTTTGGAAAGCTTGATATGAGATTATAGTTCCTTTAATAAATGCCTTAAAAGTTTCCCATAATAAGGAGGGTGAAATATCTGGTGTATCATTTGTCTCAAAGAAGAATATAATCTGCTCTTTTAAATATGTACAACCTTGTGAGTAATTTAAGATTTGGGGGTTAAACCTCCTAAACAAATTTTTATCAGGCATTCCTTCTAATTTTAAAGAAAAAGTTAACGGGGAATGATCAGAAATAATAATATTATGATATTTAGAATTATATGTATATGGAATTAGTTTTGTGTCCACTAAGAAATAATCAATATGTGAATATGTTTTATGTACTGTTGAATAAAATGAATATTCCCTACCTACTGGGTTAGCGATCCTCCATACATCTGTTATATTAGTATTTTTCATGTATGTATTTAGGAGTTCACTAGTTTTAGATTTTATGTTAGTCCTTTTTTGTTTTGCTGATTTATCCAAATATGGATCTAAAACACAATCCAAATCTCCCCCTATTATCACATTTTGATGGTTAAGTTCTGAAATTATATCCAAAATTTTACTAAAGAATTGGGGGTTGTCAAAATTAGGAGCATAAATATTTATCAAAGTAAGTGGAGTAGAATAAATTTCTCCCGTGACTATGACGTACCTCCCCTCTTTATCTGCTATGGTGTTCTTTAATTTAAATGGTATACCTTTACGAATGATAATAGCCGAGCCTCTAGATTTAGAAGTAAATGAAGAGTAGTATGTTTGCTCAATCCAATTTGCCTTCAATCTTATCTGTGTTTGATATTTCAGATGTGTCTCTTGTAAGAAAATGATGTCACTGTTTAAGGCTTTTAATTGGGCAAAGATCTTACCCCTTTAAATTGGTTCATTAGCGCCCCTTATATTCCAACTACAAAATGTGATACCTCCAGTTTTCTTTTGTTTATCGTCTTGCATTATGAATCATGTTAATACCTTTACTTCATATGGTGCAACCAAGAATCTTATAACTCCAGATGAAGGATGGTCATCCCCAGCTGTTAGGTTTTGTTGGCATCTCCACTTCAGAATAAACCTTGAAAAAGACCAGAAAGTGTAGAGTTGTGAAAAGATAATTAACAAACAAAAAGTGATATTATAATATCCAAAAATAAAGATATTATAATTAAAAACAAACCACCAACAGGTGGAAGAAAAATTCTTATCGACTTCCGTAGATGTTTTTATATGTTTCGCTCTGCCCCCTTGACCAATTATTATCAATTGGAAGAGAGAGCGATACAAAGTTCAAAAAATATATATATAAAATAAAACGCACTCCAAAAACTAGATTAGAAATGTATCTTCAAAGAGGAAAAACAAAATAAAAAATAGTTTCCAACATTAAGTATATACTTAGATATAACAGTAATTATGTTAATTATATATCAATATCTATCAATATGCCAGATGTATTACAATTAAGTCTCAAACTTTTGTATCAGACAACAGCAGGTTCGAAGGGGTTAACCAGATTCAGACCCTTGGATAACTTCCAAGTATCTGAGTCTCCTCCCCCCCCCCTTTACACGTAATCTATACTGTCTACTATATCCATAAAATTTGTTAATATGTTATTAATACTTATCAATCATATTTAACTCATTATTCTTATTAGCAAATAATTAACATCATGAAATAAACATCAGCTATAGTTAAGCTATGCCATAATATTACACACTTTTATTAATTATATTTTATGTTCGTATGTAATTATATATTTCTTAAATCACAAATTTCTATATACAAGTCCATTGATAATATTCTATATTACACTATATTCTCAATTTATTTTCCCCGCCACAGTTTCTCTTCTTTGTCAATCCTTTGTTGAAATGAAACATAAAATCCGACCTGAATTAACATTCCAAAGATAAAATGTTAGACAACGCCTCGAGGAAAGTTCGCCATTTTAACAAGAGCAGTCTTTTTTGTATGTTTTAAAAAAAAGAGACACAATCCTTTCTTTGTCGTTTCTCCTCTGTGTTATTGTAGGAGACCAACTCCTAATGATCAGTAGTCCTCCTTTGTGATACTTTGTGCATATTTAAATGCCTCTTCTGGATCCGTGAATGCACGTTCAACATGGTTATAAGTAATTCTCAGTTTCGCAGGGTATACTATCCCATATCTTATTCCCTTGACCTCCTTCAGTAGCCTTCTCGTGTTTGTAAACTTGTCCCTCTTTTCCATGACTTCAGCTGGAAAATCACGGAAGAATTGTAGTTTGTCCTCTCCAAACATCAAATTCACTCCATATGGAATCTTTTTCATAATTCCTTCCAGGGTTGAAATGTCATAGAATTTCAGAATAATCTGTCTTGGGGGGGCAGTTAAGCTTGCTTGAGTCTTACGTCGGACCCGGTGAGCCATATCTATTCTCGGGGCTTCAGGCAGCTTAAGTACTTGTTTGAATAAGTTGGCAGCAAACTCCTGAATGTTTGGCCACTCTCCTTTCCCTCTTTTACTCCAATTATCCTCAAATTTTGCCTCCTTGATCTTGCTTCCAAGTCCATACATTTATGTTTCATTTTAACAAGTTTAGCAATTTTAGCAAGCCCTCCCAGTGCTTTCTTGTTCCTTTTTTAGTCTCTTTATCTCCTTAGTCATCTCAGTTATCTATTGTCCATTCCTTCCATAGCCGCCTCAGTAGATTTTAGCATTGCATCCAGCTTTTTATTACAATCCTTATCAACCCGCTTAATTTTTTTGTTTAAATCCTCCTCAACCTCGGCCACACGTTTGGTTAAGTCATCAGTTTTCCCCATCAGCGTATCATTACCTTGTTTATTTTTTTCAGAGAGGCTTTTGTCCAGCGCGACATTCCTCTCTTGTATCACTTTAGAAATAACTTCAGTGACTGAAGCTAATACTGACCTTTCCAGATGTTCCATTTGTTCCCTGTGTTCCTCCATTAAGATCAATTCTGTAGAAGGATTTCGGGAATCAACTTCTTCTTCTGAACTTCCAGCTGGTGTTTGAGGGGATTGAGGAGTCTTTTGATTTTTTTTTTCAAGTTGGCTCTTGTAGCAGGTCTTGAAGCGGCTTTTGCAGGCTTCTGGCAAGGTTTCTGTTTTTTCATTTAAAACTGCAATTATTCTCTGTTATCAGCAGGATTTCTGATAACACACAATTAAATAGCAGCTCTGGTAGTTATTTTCAGAACTCCCCATCTTCCAACTCATATTTTAGCACATTAAAACATTCTTCGGGAGCAGAGCGAAACAGCGACGTCTCTAACCCCACCATTGACGCCACCGGAAGTCTCGATACATTTAATTTTCTAATTCCAATTGTAATTATCTGGATTACATTATTAGTTTATTTGAAAAACTAACTAATTTTAACATTAATCATTTTACTCTATGTATCTGATCTTGGTCTGCACATGCTAATTCTATGACATTGCAGGTGGATACGGAGCAGCCAAGGCAGCTAAATATGCAGGTAAATCTTCCTATTTTCTAAATTTAGTCAATGTCCCCTGAATCCTGAGGAAGCTAATTTGGGTAAATTATTTTGCTCACTCTGATTCCATGCCATTGCTAAGTGTTTAGTTCAGAGATACATGACGGAAACGGGCCCTTCGACTCACAGAATCTGTGCCAACCAGCGATCCTCGCATATTAACACTATCCTACATACACTAGGGACAATTTACAATTATACCAAGCCAATTAACCTACAAACCTGGATGTGTTCGGAGGCCCTGGAGAATACGCACGCAGGTAACATAAAAAAATAGGTGCAGGCGTAGGCCATTCGGCCCTTCGAGTCAACACCACCATTCAATATGATCATGGCTGATCATCTAAAATCAGTACGCCGTTCCTGCTTTTTCCCCATATCCCTTTATTCCTTTAGCCCTAAGAGCTAAATCTAATTCTCTCTTGAAAATAACCAGTGAATAGGCCTTCACCGCCTTCTGTAGTAGAGAATTCATCAGGTTGACAATTCTCCGGGTGAAATTCTCCGGCTGAAAACGTTTTTTCTCATTTCAGTTCTAAATGGGCTACCCCTTATACTTAAACTGTTACAACTGGTATCAGTGTTTGATTCAGGCGTCGCAGCCAGTTCACTGTGTCAGGATTGGGGTTGGTCAGGTCGATGGTAGTGGTAAGGGTGGACAGTCGTTTTACATGGTGTGCCGGGGCGCTCCCCAACGTTTCATGCGCCCAATTCGCAGACGATTCAAACCCACTCTCTGCGGACGTGTCTGCACCAGGTGGCAACAGTTTTTTCGTGTTGAAACTGGTTCTGGCATCTAGCCTGTGCAATCCTTTAAAAATGTTATTTTTCTATAAGATATCCTCTCATCCTTTTAAATTCCAATGAATTCAAGTCCAGTTGACCCATTCTTTCATCATAGGTCAGTCCCACCATCCCAGGAATTAACCTGGTGAACCGATGCTGCACTCCCTCAATAGCAATAATATCCTTCCTCAAACTAGAAGTCCAAAATTGCACATAATACTCCAAGTGCGGTCTCACCAGGGCCCTGTCCAACTTCAGTAGGAACTCCTTGTTCCTAAACTCAAATCGTCTAGCTATGAAGGCCAACATGCCATTAGCTTTCTTCACTGCCTGCTGTACCAGCATGCTTACTCTCTGTGACTGATGTACAAGCACACCCAGGTCTCGTTGCAACCTCCCCTTTTCCTAATCTGACACCATTCAGATAATAATCTGCCTTCCTGTTCTTGTCACCAAAGTGGATAACCTCACATTTATCCACATTGTACTACATCTGCCATGCATCTACCCACTCACCCAACCTTTCCAAATCAACTTGCAGCCTCATATTTGTGTCATCCGCAAACTTGGAGCTGTTACATTTAATTCCATCATCTAAATCGTTAATATATGTTGTAAATAACTGGGATCCCAACAGCGAGCCTTGCGGCACCCCACTCGTCACTGCCTGTCATTCTAAAAAGGACACGTTAATTCCTTCTCTTTACCTTCCTGTGTGCTGACCAGTTCTCCATCCAGGTCAATACCCTGCCCCAATACCATGTGCTCTAATTTTGCACACTAATCTCTTGTGTGGGATCTTGTCAAAGGACAAAACAGGGAGAACATACAGACAGGCACCCATAGTCAGAACTGGAACCAATGAAACTATAAGGCAGCAACTCTACTGCTGTGTCAGTGTGCTGCTCTAGGTGTTAATTTGCAAAATATTTTTCACTTTGAAGGATACCTCAATAATCTTGCCCAGTGCAGTGATGTAATATCAAATACCAACAAATTATATAAATGATATGAAGTTATTGAGAATAATCCACCAAACAAATATAAAATCAGCAGTGGAAGAGAATTGAGCGACAGATCTGCTGTTCAGACATTTATCATATACCGATATTCACTGACGCTTCTAGCCATTGGAGAAGATATATTCTTTGATACTGGGGGTACATCTATAGGAATGATGAAACACGTAATAATGTAATTATCATCCTAAATCATCTATTTCACAGATTAAAAAATTGAAAAATATTTTTCATCTGCGTGCATATATTTTTAATCTGCTGCATATATTTTCATAATTTGTTCACTTGATTATTACATCAGGAATCCAAATATTAGAATAGACTGCTCTGTCTCATCTGACATGATTTCTAGTAAATTTAAAATGGGATTTACCAATGGGATTTAGCACTAATCCCATTGAATTATGTGAAACTATAGATGATTGTATCATTTCTTTGATGATATTCCAGGTGCTGTTCCGGGAGGATATACTGGACTTGCAGCTGGAGGTGTTCCAGGGGGTGTTCCAGGAGGGGTTCCAGGTAATTCTGTGTTATTAATGATAGTTTTGATGCATATTTTGCTTTCCACTGAAAAACAGACTTTACAATGTTATCGGTGAAGATAGAAAGCGGGAGTAACTCAGCAGGACAGGCAGCATCTCTGGAAAGTTTGGCATATCCTGAACAACTCACCAATTTCTACAGAAGCTCTGTAGAAAGCATTCTATTGGGATGCAAGTCAGCATGGTTCGGGAACAGCTTCATCCAAGACCACAATAAATTGAAGTGATTTATAGATGCAGTCCAGACCATCACACAAACCAAACTCCCTTCCATTAACTCAATTTACACCCCACGCTGCCTTGGCAAGGCCAACAGCATCATCAAGGATGAGTCTCACCCTAGTCACACCCTCTTCTCCCCTCCCCCATCAGGCAAGAGGTTTAGAATGCACTACTCCAGATTCAGGGACAGGTTCTTCCAGTTGTGATCATGCAATTGAACCATTCCATCAAAAACTAGAGAGTGGTTGTGAACTACTATCTACCTTATTGGAGACTCTTGGACTATCTTTAGTTGGACTTTACAGGACATTATCTTGCACTAAACGTTATTCCCTTTATCATGTACCTATAGCCTCCTATGGCAGAGTAATTTCACAGATTCACAATTCTCCTGGTGAAAAAGTTAGGGTTAGGGTTACTTAAGGTTACCATCTCAGTCTTAAATGGTTACCCCTTATTCTTAAACCGTGAGCCCGGGTTCTGAACTCCCCCAACATCGGGAACATTTTTCTGCATCTAGCCTGTCCAATCCTTTTTTATATATCTCCATTAGATCCTCACTCATCCTAACCTAAATTCCAATGAGTACAAGTCCAGTCGACCCATTCTTTCATCATATGTCAGTCCCGCCATCCCGCGATTTAATCTGGTGAACCTACGCTGCACTTCCTCAATAGCCATTATGTCCTTCCGAAAATTAAAAGACCAAAATTTACACACAATACTCCAGGAGTGGTCTTATCAGGGCCCTGTACAATTTCAATAGGACCTCTTTGCTCCTAAACTCAAATTCTCTAGTTATGAAGGGAACACTGCTCTCTCCCCATCCCCCCCACTCGTAAAAAGGGCAGTCCTCCTAGTCCTCACCTTCCATCCTACCAGTCGTCACATACAACAAATAGTCCTCTGTCATTTTCGCCACCTTAAACATGACCCCACCACTCACCACATCTTCCCATCTCCCACCCCCCCCCCCCCCCCCCCCCCCCGTCTGCTTTCTGCAAAGACCGCTCCCTCCGTAACTCCCTGGTCAATTCGTCCCTTCCCACCTGTACCACCCCCTCCCCAGGCACTTTCCCTTGCAGCCGCAAGAAATGCAACACTTGTTGCTTTACCTCCCCCCTCGACTCCATTCAAGGACCCAAGCAGTAGTTCCAGGTGCGACAGGTTCAACCTCATCTATTGCATCCGCTGCTCTAGCTGTCAGCTACATCGGTGAGACCAAGCGTAGGCTTGGCGATCGTTTCGCCGAACACCTCCGCTCAGTCCGCAATAACCTACCTGATCTCCCGGTGGCTCAGCACTTCAACTCCCCCTCCCATTCCGAATCCGACCTTTCTGTCCTGGGCCTCCTACATGGCCAAAGTGAGCACCATCGGTAATTGGAGGAGCAGCACCTCATATTTCGCTTGGGCAATTTATACCCCAGCAGCATGAACATTAACTTCTCCAATTTCCGATAGCCTTGACTGTCTCCCCTTCTCAGCTCTCTCTCAGCCCTCTGGCTCCTCCTCTTCCTTTCGGGTTTCGGCCCGAAACGTTGCCTATTTCCTTCGCTCCATAGATGCTGCCACACCCGCTGAGTTTCACCAGCACTTTTGTCCACCGTACCATTAGTTTTCTCCACTGCCTGCTGTACTTGCATGCTTACTTTCAGTGACTGATGTACAAGCACACCCAGGTATCGTTGCTCCTCCCCATTTCCTAATCTGAAACCATTCAGATATTAATCTGAGATAACTTCCACATTATACTACATCTGCCATGCAGCTGCCCACTCACCCAACCTATCCATCACCTTGCAGCCTCAAAGCATCTTCCTCGCAGCTCACACTGTCACCCAGCTTTGTGTCATCATCAAACTTGGAGATGTTACATTTAATTCCCTCGTCTAAAACATGAATATAAATATAATAAATAATGTGTGTCCCAGCACCGAGCCTTGTGGCACCCCACTAGTCGCTGCCTGTGATTCTGAAAACGACCTGTTAATTCCTACTCTTTGCTTCCTGTCTGCCAACCAGTTCTCTATTCATGTCAATACCCTACCCCCAATACCATAGACAGTAATCTTATGTGTGGGACCTTGTCAAAGGCAAAACAGGGAGAACGGATAGGCAGACATCCCATAGTCAGAATTGAACCCAATGGAACTATAAGGCAGCAACTCTACCGCTGCGCCAGCGTACTGCTCTAGGTGTTAATTTGCCAAAATATTTTTCACTTGGAAGGTTACCTCAATAATCTTGCCCAGTGAAGTGATGTAATATTAAATACCAATTAATTATATAAATGATATGAAATTGTTGAGAATAATCAACAGTGGAAGAGAATTGAGGGACAGGCCTGCTGTTCAGACATTTATAATATGCTGATATTCACTGAGGCCTCTAGTAATTGGAGCAGATATTATTTGATACTGGTGGAACATTAATAGGAATTGTGAAACACTTGTAATAATGTTATTACCATCCTAAATCATTTATTTCACAGATTAAACAATTGAAAAATATTTTTCATCATGCTGCATATATTTTCACAATTTGTTCACTTGATTATTACATCCAGAATGCAAATATTAGAATAGACTGTTCTGTCTCATCTGACACGTTTTCTAGCAAATTTAATATGGGATTTACCAATTGGATTTAGCGCTAATCCCATTGAATTCTGTGAAACTATAGATAATTGTATCACTTCTCTGCTGATATTACAGGTGCTGTTCCAGGCGGATATTCTGGACTTCCAGCTGGAGGTGTTCCAGGAGGTGTTCCTGGAGGTATTCCAGGTAATTCTATCAGTTATTAAAGATATTTTTGATGCATATTTTGCTTTCCACTCCAAAATAGACTTTACATTTTTATCGCTGAAGATTGACACAAAAAGCAGGAGTAACTCAACGTGACAGGCAACATCTCTGGAATGTTGGAATGGGTGACATTTCATGTCGAGACCCTTCTTTACATTTTTATCACTGTTGCAATTAGATTAAAAATGCAGCAATCCTGGACAGACATGGCACCTGCCAATGTTTGGACAAAGAAAATCCTGTAAATTGGAGCCTCCAGAGGAAGCCCTCTGAGAAAATTCCTCTCTTTCGTATTTCTAAGTGGTATGGGCCAAGCATTTACTCTGATTTAACTTTTCTTTCTATGTCTTTGCAGGAGGATATGCAGCAGCTAAAAATGCAGGTACATTTTAACATAGTCAATTGCCCCTTGCAGCTTGGGAAAACAATCGATACAAACTCTCAAGCTTACTCTGTTTGCATGCGATTAGAGTCACATACAGCATGGAAACAGGCCCTTTGGCCCAATTTGTCCATGCCAACCAAGATGTCTATCTACATTAATCCCATTTTCCTGCATTTAGCCTGTATCCCTCCATACCTTTCCTATTATATATAAGGTGAATGCTGCCTCGACCACATCCTCTGTGTGTTCCATATACCCACCCTCTGTTATTACCATCATAAACCATTTATTTCACAGATTAAAACAATTACATATTTTTCATCATGCTGCATATATTTTCACAATACGTTCACTTGATTATTACATCCAGGAACCAAATATTAGAATAGACTGTTTTGCTCATTTGACATGAATTCTGCCATCTGAATAGAAAGTGAAAATATTTAAAGTTCGGTCACACATCAGAATCATTACTTAAAGTAAATAAAAGCAGCACTGCTTGTAAATTTGAAATGGGATTTACCAATGGGATTTAGCACTACTCCCATTGAATTCCGTGAAAATATCAATGATTGTGTCACATATTTGTTGATATTCCAGGTGCTGTTCCAGGAGGATATTCTGGGCTTGCAGCTGGAGGTGTTCCAGGTAAATATATCAGTTATTAATGATATTTTTAAAGCGTATTTTGCTTTCCACTAGAAAATAGACTTTACATTTTTATCACTGAAGATAGACACAAAAAGCAGGAGTAACAGCGGGACAGGCAGCTTCTCTGGAATGTAGGAATGGGTGATATTTCCCGTCAAGACACTTGCTGCAATTAGTTTTAAAATGCAGCAATCCTGGACTGACATGGCACCTGCCAATGTTTGGACAAAGACAATCCTGTAAATTGGAGCCTCCAGAGGAAGCCCTCTAAGAAGATTGTTCACTTTCATTTTTCCAAGTGGCATGGGCCAAACCTTTACTCTGATTTAACTTTTCAATTCTATGTCTTTGCTGGTGGATATGCCACCGCCTAAGCAGGTAAATATGCAGGTACATCTTATTTTCTTAATATATTCAATTGCCCCCTGAAGCTTGGGAAAACAATTCCATACAAACTCTCATGCTTGCTCTGTTTTCATGCTACAGCATGGAAACAGGCCCTTTGGCCCAATTTGTCCATGCCAACCAATATGTAACATAGAAACATAGTAAATACAGTAGGTGCAGGAGTAGGCCATTCGGCCCTTCGAGCCAGCACCACCATTCAATATGATCATGGCTGATCATCCAGAATCAGTACCCCTGTTCTTGCTTTCTCCCCATATCCCTTGATTCCGTTAGGCCCGAGTCCTATATCTAAACTCCCTCTTTAAAACATCCAGTTAATTGGCCTCCACTGCCTTCTGTGGCAGAGAATTCCACAGATTCACAACTCTCTGTCTGAAAAAGGTTTTCCGCATCTCAGTCCTAAATGGCCTACCCCTTATTCTTAAACTGTGGTCACTGGTTCAGGACTCCCCCAACACGAGGATCATTTTTCCTGCATCTAGCCTCTCCAATCCCTTAAAAAATATATATATTTATCTATAAGATTCCCTCTCATCCTTCTAAATTCCAGTGAACATAAGCCCAGTCGATCCATTCTTTCATGATATGTCAGTCCCGCTATCCCGGGAATTAACCTAGCAAATCTACGCTGCATTCCCACAATAGCAAGAATGTCCTTCCTCAAATTAGGAGACTAAAACTGCATACAATACTCCAGGTGTGTGCACACCAGGGCCGTGTACAACTGCAGTAGGACCTCCTTGCCCCTATACTCAAATCCTCTGCTGTGAAGGCCAACATACCATTAGCTTTCTTCACTGCCTGCTGTACCTGCATGCTTACTTTCAGTGACTGATGTACAAGGGCACCTAGGTCTCGTTGCACCTCCCCTTTTCCTAATCTGACACCATTCAGATTATAATCTGCCTTCCTGTCCTTGCCACCAAAGTAGATAACCTCACATTTATCCACATTATACTGTGTCTGCCATGCATCTGCCCACTCACCCAACCTTTCCAAGTCACCCTGCAGCCTCATTGCATCCTCCTCGCAGCTCACACTGCCACCCAGCTTTATGTCATCCACAAACCTGGAAATGTTACATTTAATTCCTTTGTCTAAATCGTTAATTTTATTTGTAAATAACTGGGGTCCTAGCACTGAGCATTGCAGCACCCCGCCAGTCGCTGACTGCCATTCTGAAAAGGACCCGTTAATTCTTGATCTTTGCTTTCTGTCTGCCAACCAGTTATCTATCCATGTCAATACCCTACCTCCAATACCATGTGCTCTGATTATGCGCACTAATCTCTTATGTGGGAGCTTTTCAAAGGCTTTTTGAAAGTCCAGATACACCACATCCACATTATGCTGTATATATATTCACAATTTGTTCACTTGATTATTACATCCAGAATCCAAATATTTGAATAGACTGTTTAGCTCATCTGATATGATTTCTGCCATCTTATTATGAAGTGGAAATACTTAAAGTTCAGTCACACATCAGAATCACTTCTTAGAGTAAATAAAAGCAGCAATGCACCTTTGTGATAGCCAGTAAATTTAAAATGGGATTTACCAATGGGATGTAGCGCTAATGCCATTCAATTCTATAAAATCATAGATGATAGTATCACTTCTCTACTGATATTCCAGGTGCTGTTCCTGGAGGATATTCTGGACTTGCAGCTGGAGGTGTTCCAGGAGGTGTTCCAGGTAATTCTATCAGTTATTAATTATATTTTTATTGAATATTTTGCTTTCCACTCGAAAATAGACTTTACATTTTTACCACTGAAGATATACACAAAGCTGGAATAACAGCGGGCGGGCAGCATCTCTGGAGACAAGAAATGGGTGTCATTTCGGGACAAGACCCATCTTCAACTTTTTCTCGCTGCAATTAGATTAAAAATGCAGCAACCTGGACAGACATGCCACCTGCCAATGTTTAGACGAGGAAAATCCTGTAAATTGGAGCCTCCAGAGGAAGCCCTCTGAGAAAATTCCTCTTTCATTTTTCTAAGTGGTATGGGCCAAACATTTACTCTGATTTAACTTTTCAATTCTATGTCTTTGCAGGTGGATATGCAGCAGCCAAAGCAGCTAAATATGCAGGTACATCTTAACTTCTTTTTATAGTCAACTGCCCCTGCACCGTGGGGAATTATTTCATACAAACTATCATGCTCACTCTGTTTGCATGCTATTAGTCATAGTCATGCAGCATGCAAACAGGCCCTTTGGCCCAACTTGTCCATGCCAACCAAGATATCTATCTACGTTAATCCCATTTTCCTGCATTTAGCCTGTATCCTTCCATTCCTTTCCTATCTGTGTATTAATCCCAAAATACTGTGAATGCTGCTTCTACCACCTCCCCAATTTGTTCCACACCCTCTGTTATTACCAACATTAGCCATTCATTTCATAGATTTAAAAAAATAACTTTTTTTAATCATGCTGCAGATATATTCACAATTTGTTCACTTGATTATTACATCCAGAATCCAAATATTAGAATAGACTGTTTGGCTCATCTGACATGATTTCTGCCATCTTATTATTAACTGAAAATATTTGAAGTTCGTTCACACATCAGAATCACTTCTTTGAATAAATAAAAGCAGCAATGCACTTTGTGATAGCCAGTAAATTTAAAATGGGATTTACCAATGGGATTTAGCGCTAATGCGATTGAGTTCTGTGAAATTATCGATGATTTTTGCTGCTACTGCTTCTGCTGAAATTCTCTGCTGAAATTCTAGGTGCTGTTCCAGGAGGATATTCTGGACTTGCAGCTGGAGGTGTTCCAGGAGGTGTTCCTGGAGGTTATCCTGGTAATTTTATCAGTTATTAATGATATTTTAAGCATATTGTGCTCTGCACTTGAAAATAGACTTTACATTTTTATCGCTGCTGCAATTAGATAAAAAATGCAGCAATCCTGGACAGACATGGCACCTGCCAATGTTTGGACAAAGAAAATTCTGTAAATTGGAGCCTCTAGAGGAAGCCCTCTGGAAAAAAATTGTTCTCTTCCATTTTCCAAACGGTTGGAGTCTATAACGACTTTGTTTGGAATCAAGTAAAGTTCTTGAATGAGAAAAGCTTTTTTTAATATTTTGAATTTGTTTGTTGCAATAATGGCTGTGCTTTTGTTAATAATTTTCTTTTGATAAGATTTCAAATATTCTTCTTGTGGTTCATAATGCTACAAACATTCCCAGAACATTACATGGCAATAGCAGGACATTTTCCTTCATCTACCAGCACTACTAAAGGAACAAATCTATTGGTTGTTTGTCTTTTTGTTATGGAACCTGCTCTTTGGGACATTTCAATTTGCCATAGGAAAGGTTGATAGGAAAGATTTAGAAGGATATGGGCCAAACATTTACTCTGATATAACTTTTCAATTCTATGTCTTTGCAGGTGGATATGCGGCAGCCAAAGCAGCTAAATATGCAGGTACATCTTATTTTCTTAATATAGTCAATTGCCCCTGCACCTTGGGAAAACAATTCCATACAAACGCTCATGTTTACTCTGTTTGCATGCTATTAGAGCCGTAGGAGTCATACAGCATGGAAACAGGCCCTTTGGCCCAACTTGTCCATGCCAACCAAGACGTCTACGTTAATCCCATTTTCCTGCATTTACTCTGTATTGCTCCATTCCTTTCCTATCTGTGTATCTATCCATATATACTTAAAATGCTGCCTCTACCATCTCCTTTATGTATATTTTTTTACATATACCCACCCTATGTGTAAAAAAAACCTCCCCTTCGGATCTCCTTTTACAGTTTAAAACCTCTAAAACATGCCCTTTAGTTTTAGACCCTCTTAGTCTTAGAAAACAACTGTCTATATACCTATCAATGCCTCTCATTAAATGTATGAACCTTTATAAATTCTCCCCTCAGCCTCTGTGCTCTAGTGACAACTATCCCTGACTATCCAATCTGTCCTTTTAATTAATCCCCTCCATTCTAGGCATCATGCTGGTACATCTCTTCTGCTCTTTTCTAACATTACCATATTCTTTCTATAATGTAGTAACCAGAACTCCTCACAATATTTCAAGTGTGCCCAAGACAATGTCTTGTACAGCTGCAAGATTATGCCCTAACTTTTACACTTAATACTCATGTGAAGGCAAGCCAGCTAAACACTCTCTTCACTATCGTATCTATCTATGTTGCCATTTTTGGTAAGCTATGAATGTGCAGCCCAAGGTTCTTCTGTACATCAAGCTTCTAAGATCCTATCTGTTTCCTGCATATGACCGGGTAGTATGAGACAGCCCAAAATGCGTTTGTCTGGATTAAATTCCATCCGCCATCACGTTACACATTTATGTCCCTCTGTATCCTTAGGTAATCATGCTCACTCTACAAATTTACCAATTTAGAGCACAAGCTTTCACATCCAAGTCATATCACCAAGCCAATTTTAGATCTAGTTTGCAAGAATACCTTGAGCCCTCAATTTCTGGTCAAGCCTACTGTGCGGGACTTGTCAAAAGCTTTTCTGAAATCCATCTTGCCTTCATATATATATATATATATCAAACGATAAAGGTCCCAGTAGACACCACGGACTGCAGGTGCTGGTTTGCAGAAAAATACACAAAGTGCTCGAATAACTGAGGCAACTCAGGAAGACATGGTTTGACAATATTTTGGCCTGGAACCCTTCTTCAGACTGATTGTAGTAGGGGGGAGAAAGCTGCAAGAGAGGTGATGACAGGACAAAGCCACACAAGTGACAGGTGGTTACTGGTTGGGGTTTTTTGATGAGTAGATGGTTGGACAAAGACCAGAGATGAAAAGACAAAAGTTGACGAGGTAAGGAAATAAGGAGAGAAGAGGTATGGAATGTGAAGCCAGAGGAAGGAATTTAGGTGGAAGGAGGCAGGGGATAGGAGGGGGATGGGCTGGATTATGGGGAAAATGGGTGTACATCCAGGTGAGGCACCAGGATGAGAGAAAATAAAAAAGTCAGAGAGGGAGGGGGGAGGGGGAGTTAGTTAACTAAAATTGGAGAATTAAATGTGTAAGAAGGAATGGCGGATGCTGGTATATAAACAAAGATAGCCAAAATAGACACAATCTCTGGAGAGGCTGCCTGTCCCGCTCAGTTAATCCAACTTTTTGTGTCTATCTTTGGAAAAATTAAACATTCACACCATTTGGTTGTAAGCTACCAAAGCAGAATATGAAGTGCTGTTCCTCCAGTTAGTGTGTGGCTTTGCTCTGGTGATGGAGGATGCCCATGATAGAAAGGTCAGTATGTGAATGGGAAGGGGAGTTAAAATGATTAGCAAACATGAGATCCGGCATGTCCCAGCATCAATCCCTGTGGTACACCACTGATTATAGACTTCAGTCAGAAAAACAATGCTCCACAACTATTCTCCTACTATATCACCAAGCCAATTTTCGATCTAGTTTGCAAGAATACCTTGAGCCCTCAATTTCTGGTCAAGCCTACTGTGCGGGACTTGTCAAAAGCTTTTCTGAAATCCATCTTGCCTTCATCAATTTTCTGAGTAACCTCATCAACAAACTCTATATTGTTGACACCAAAATTTATTAGGAATAATTCTGTTGACTGATATTAGAACAATATGAATGATGGAAGGGAATTGAGATGAAAATCAGTTTATAGATTTAAAAGTTGCTGTTACTCACTGATGCCTTTGGTCGCTGCAATTGTTTCCATGTTGTTAGTAATGAGGGAACACCATTGGCAATGGTGAAACATGTACTAATATATTTGCCACATCAACATAAGGCAATAAAATGAAATATTTTCATGTTTTTCCTTATACTGCATATATTTACTCAGCCTGTTTGCACGATGGTCACAGTCAAAAAGAAGGGTCTCGACCCAAACGTCACTCATTCCTTCTTTCCAGAGATGCTGCCTGTCCCACTGAGTTACTCAAGCATTTTGTGTCTATCTTCGATATAAACCAGTATCTGCAGTTCCCTCCTGTACATATCAAAATTGGATATGGTTAAGTAAGAAGTACAGCAACATACATAACCGGCATACGTAACCGAGAAGATGCAACATCTGTCCCTATATCTCCTCCCTCAACTCTGTCCAGGGACCCCGACAGTCCTTTCAGGTTAGGCAGAGGTTCACTTGCACCTTCTCCAACCTCATCTACTGTATCCGCTGTTCAAGATATGGACTCTTATACATCGGCAAGACCAAATGTCGACTGGGCAATCGTTTCGCAGAACCACTTCGCTCAGCCTGCCTGAACCTACCTGATCTCCCAGTTGCTCCGACTTTAATTCTCTTTCCCATTCCTACACAGACCTTTGTGGCTAAACTGCAGAATAAACTGCTCTTCCTCATGAAATATGGTTTTTGCCATTTCATTGAAGTAACCAAAAATATTTGAAAATATAGTCACTCTGCAAACTATATATTTTCTACAAATAATAAAAACAGCTATTTACCTTTGTAATTGGTAATCATAGTAAAAATGAAATGTGTTAGAAACAGTATCCATGTAATTCTGTAGGTTTTTAAGAAATGAATATATTTCTCCTGTGCTGATATTCCAGGCTCTGTTCCAGGAGGGGGTTCTGGGATTGTTGCTGGCGGTGTTCCAGGGGCTGTTCCGGGAGGTGTTCCGGGAGGAGTTCCAGGAGGAGATCCTGGTAAATTTATCACTGGATGTAATGATTGAATTGTATGTTATATCTGTTCCAGCTTTTGCAATTGTGTGCTTTGTACTAAAAATTGGTCTTTTCATTTTCATCACTGCTGCAGTTAGATTACTCATTCAGCAAACATGGACAACATGATGTGATGTAATAACATAGTGAGTGAGATTGATTGACTGAAAGCTACAACATGGAAATAGGCACTTTGGCCCACCGAGTCCATGTCAAACATCAATCACCTGTTCACCCTAGTTCCATGTTTTCCTACTTGGTGTGCATCCACTCCCTGCACACCAGGGGAAATTTACCAGGTGTAAATGTAGAGACCTTTTAACTTACAAACTCACATGTCTTTGGGATGTGGGAGGTAACCGGAGCACCCAGAGGAAATCCATGTGTTCAAAAGAAAAACGTGCAAACCCCATGCAGACAGCACCCAAGATGAAGATGGAACCCAGGTCTCTTACACTGCCAGGCACTAGCTGCACCACTGTGCCACCCTTAGATTCCTTAGAGATTCACAATTTCATACTTGTCATGGTTGAATCGAAAACCTCTCGTGAATGGGAGCCGCAGGTTTGAATAACCCTTATTATGAGCCAAGCAAGTAGTGATATGTATATATATATATAGCCTGTTGAGTGTATACCATGCTGATTGGAAACCACATACAGTTTGTGAGTGAGGAAATGTTTTTCAACATTTTTAATTAGTCTGTTCCATTGATGTGGGTGGTGTTGCTTATAATTTCACACTGTACGCTGCTGTTCTCTTCCATTTATCTTGTTCATCCTATCTCTTGCAGGTGGATATGCAGCATCTAAAGCAGCTAAATATGGAGGTAAATCTTCCTATTTTTATAATTCAGTCAATATTGCGGTGCTTCGAAGATAATATCCATGCAACCATTAATGTATCTCTCCTATTCACTCAAGGCAATTGGCAACCATTTGCCGATGTCAGTCAAAAAATGCAGACGATGGAAAATTTAAAATTTTGGAAAAATTCCGCAGTTCAAGCAGCATCTGTGGAAAGAATTAATGTGGTTGAACCTCTGGCCGATGCCTGCTGAGTGTTTTAAACATTTCCTGTTTTAGATTTTAAAATATCACTTTGGTTCAGTAGAATCTCAGTGCTGTCTTTGCAATTAAACATCAAAATGTCATATTTTAATATGCACAATATATCAATTGTAATAAACTTTTTCATAAATATATGACTAAATAAATGGTGAATTATTACTGATAGATAGCATAGCATTTTCTTGATCCTAATTTACAATCTGTTATTAATTACTGAAGCTATTTGTTACTGTAGTTTACTGTTTTTTTAACCAATATGTGGTTAAAAATGCAGTGAGAGAGAGAGAGAACACTTGCCAGGCTATAGAGAGATATCTGCAAATACCACACAGTGGCTTTACAGGTGATAAGTTTATTCATTTATAGATTTAATTGAATCTACCTTCCGTCCCCTCTCATTACTGGTAACTGGGATATTTGCAAATACCATACAGTGGTTATACAGGTGATAAGTTTATTCATTTATAGATTTCATTGAATCCACCTTCCGTCCCCTCTCATTACTGGTAACTGGGAAGCCTTGTGTGCTACACATTGAACTGCTGATTTCTATGATTGATTACTGCACTGAAGGAAGTAATTCACATTTAGTTTCTTTTCCCACCAAAAGTGTTGGAAACTGACAGTTTTTCATATGCTAATTTCTTTCAAGTAAAAATCTGGCATTGGTATTTAAGTCTCACTTGATGAATGCTGAACTGTAAAAAATGTACACATTGTTTCCCATTTCCACCCATTTCCTTCATTGACAAGGTAGCAAATGATTCCGTGTGAATGTTTTGACTAATAATGGCGTACGTTTCGGTGTTTTCTCTCCTTTTGTTGTGTTCAAGAAACAAGGCAATATAATGCATGAACTAAGTTTGAGGGTTAATTGCCTTAAAAGTCTAAGTTGAATAAAGAGGGTAAAAAAGGGAACTGCAGATGTTGGTTTACAAAACAGACACACTGATGGGCCAGGCAAGCATCTTCTGGAGAGCAGGAAAGGTGACATTTTCGGGTCGGGAACCTTCTTCAGACTGGATTATTTCCTTGGGGAAGAAGCTAAAATGTTAAGGGGGCAGGACAAAAGCCTGGCATGTGAGGAGTGGAATTGGTCGATGTGAATGGGGTTTGGTACGCAGATGGTAGGACAAAGGCCAGAGATGAAAAGACAAAAGATGCAAGATAAAAATAGTAGCTTTGCAAGTTGTGAATAGAGGAAGGAATGTTGGTGTAAGGGGTGGGAGAAGTGAGTTACTCCAGCTTTTTGTGTCTATCTTCAGTTTAAACCAGCATCTGCAGTTGATTCCTACACTTTTTAAATATCATATGACCAGTTCACATCCAGAATCTGTAAATTATAGCTTCTCTTTCTCAACCAGATTATTCTGTGAATTTGTGGAAAGTATCATTAATAGTGTGCTCTTCTGTGTTAAATTTCCAGGTGGTGTTCCAGGAGGGATTCCCGCGCTTCCACTTGCAGCTGGTCTAGGGGGTCTTCCAGGGGGTGTTTCAGGAGGTCTCCTTGGTAATTTTATCACTTATTATTGGAACTTTGATAAATTTAAATGCTGATGGAAATGCATATGTTTTTATTAATTTTACAATAATGTATATGTGCTTCTCACATAAAGTAGTCTTCAGTTTTTATCAATGTTGCAGTTAGATTATATTTACTATAGGTCTGAATCTGCAATCACAGACCAAAGCCTATCTGGGAAAACGTTTTGGAGTGGAG
This sequence comes from Okamejei kenojei, assembly GCA_035221665.1. NCBI lineage: Eukaryota > Metazoa > Chordata > Chondrichthyes > Rajiformes > Rajidae > Okamejei > Okamejei kenojei. The sequence goes on from CM069156.1 coordinate 14,621,508, forward strand.
TTAGGTGCAATTAGGAGAACCGGGGTCCTCCACCTGGTCAAATTTTTTTAACTTATAAACTTCATTAAATTGGATGTCCACAGATTTGTATAAGCAATATTTCAGCCAGTTATTGGACATATCATTTCTATTTTCCTGGAAATTTATAACCCTCTTGTGTTTACATTTATTTGGAAAAGTCAATACGTTTTTTGAGTGGGAAATTGTTTTTTTGCTGCATTTTGTTTGTTCTGCGTCATAATATTACTTTATTGTATCTAAATATCCAAAAACTATCTGAACAATCAATTAAAACTCATGGGTTATAAAATTCTACCTGAAGGATTCTATCTTAAACATAAATCCTCTGTCATTGCAGGTGGTTATGCGTCGGCCAAAGCAGCTCTAATATGGAGGTAAGTTCTTTCAATGCCATTTTGCCCTAATTGAGAACCCTGTTATTCGTGGATATTTGTGGTTCTTTATGCTATTTGCCTCTGCCAAGACCAAATCATTTACAAAATTCACTTTGTTTCCCAGTGATTCTCAGTGCCTTGTATACAGCATTTTGTCACTAAATTTCAATATATCATATCATATCTATATTACTTTTAAAAATTGTGTTGTGTGTGTGTGTGTGTGTGTGTGTGGTGTGGTGTGTGTGTGTTGCTGTGGTGTGTGCTGTGATGTGTTTGTGGGTGTAGTCACTTTCCATTTTTTCTTTTTTCAGTATGATTTTGGCCTTTGATTCCATGGTCCGCCAAAACAAGACGCGAAATACTCCGCAATTTTTCCCATTTTTGCTAGCGGATTTCGCTTTTAAATTCCGGATTCAATCAATTACATTTGAGACATTTTTAGGTACAAATTATTTAATAAAAATCCTCCACCCCCCCCCAACACTCACTCATTTTAAATCTAATCTGGACGTCACAGACTGCTTGCGTCACAATCACATGCAAATCCCAATCACCAAGCCTCTTCTCTCTCTCCCACAGATACGCTCGCGCGCGCATTTCCACAGCTTGGAATTCGCCCGCGTGCTCCAAATCCCCCCATCCACTTTCACAACTACGCTAACTCAGATGGGACCGATGACCGACTACAAACCCCCAACCTCCAACTTCGCCACACGGCCACGCCGCCCGCGTTGGGGGCATGACACAACGGGTCTGCTCTTGTTCCAGTATACTTTTAAGAATCTGTTTGTGTGTGTGTTTATTTGTGGTGTATGTCAGTATTTGTTTTTCAGATAGATTTTTGGCCTTTGATTCCTTGGTCGCCATATACACTCGCAAAAAAGACAGAGTTTTTACATATTTCTACGGTAGGGGATTTAACTTTATGAGTTCAAAAATTCACGGCTCATCTTTGTTTTACGTCAAATTATTCCCACTGATTTGATTAATATTGTTCACAATAACATCAAAAAAAATTTTAATAAAACTGATGCATGAGCCATAAGTGGCCACTCACAGTTGTCCAAATCAAATGGATGCTCATTTAATATGTTGACATCACATAATGGGACGTATGAGGGAGATTGGTAACCTTCGCGTGGTTCCGCTAAATTCAAACTTCTGCATGAGTCCAGCCGCCAATATCGGAGATCCTCTCCCCCTCTCTTTTCACAATGCCTTTGCACCCTGGCCCGCCCGGGGTCTCTGCGGCCACCCCCACGACTGTTGCTGGGCCCCGCCCGGCCCCTCAGCGCCAGGTTTGTAGAATTCATGGTTTTCATTGAATTTAATTATTTGTCACTTAAATACTATTCATTAACCATTTAACTTTTTAATATCATATTTAAAACAAAAAAAAAATTGCTTTATTCAATTACATCTTATTAATTCCTCATTTATATATATATATTTTTTTTTATATACATTCTTTTTCTTTTCCTTTTATTTTTTTCTTTTTTTTTTTTCCTCTTATATTATTAACTCATTCTTTTTTTATAACTTCTTTTTTTTCTTAACTTATATATTCCTTTCAATTAAACCAACACAAAACCCTCAACAACAAAACAACCACCCAAAACCAAACAACACACCCAACCCCCCCCCCCCCCCCCCCCCCCCCCCCCC